>MU968363.1:37432823-37450463 GCA_034641835.2 Pinus albicaulis
TCAATAATGCAAGGAAAAATCAATTGTAAATTATTGATGACATAATGAAAAGGCCACCCTTCACACAAAAAAAAAAAATTATGCCAAAAAGTATGTTCTTTTATCTATTACAAAAGGTTGTGACCTTGTGAACAACCTCTTTTATTGCGATCTCACTGCTCTTCAAGGCTTTGAAGGTTTCAAAGGCAAGAAGGAAATGCTTCCTTTCCAAAAACTTATTGAAAACTTTGAAGCATGGTCTCAACTTATTGCAAATGACGGTTTCGTATTATGTGTTCTTTGGGATTGTCTTTCGACCTATACTAGAGAAGCAATCGGAGTGCATGGAATGTTGAGCATGCCTGAGTATGGATTTATAGCAATTCCAGGGGATCCAGTTTTGTGCATACTAAATGCTGGAGGCAGCAATAAATTTGGAGCTTCATTTGAGACCCCATTTGAACATAGGATGGTAAAACTTGTACAATATAAGGAAAGTATTTGTGCTTTAAAGCCAAAATTTTGGTCTAGCATACCTGACGAAGTGCCTTCTTAGGTATCTGACAAGACGAAAATAATTTTAGTGGACAAAATGACACAATGGCTTGATGATTGCATTGTTATGAAACCTATACTTTGCATACCTAACTTCCTAGCATGCATAGATTTGCAAATGCTTAAATTATCAAAGTATTGTTTTATAGTTGTGCATGTTGATTTAAAGCATATATTGAAATATGGAGAAGAGCTAGGGACTGTTACATCCCTTGTTTTGAATGAAGGTGGATGGATTGAAAGTGATCAGAGAAAAGGTTATGAGTTAATTGAGAGGCCCTCATTCTTGAGAGCAAGGGAACAAATTTTGCAGCAGCCAAACTTGCAATTGCTTGAGGACAAGCAATGTTGGGAAGGGGGGACCTTTATGTTCCCTACTAATTAATGACCCAAGGGATGATGAAGTAGCTTATCGAACCCCTAGGTTATGGTCAATTTGAAACGGTCATTATTCAATGCTTTTGGGGCAACATTGGGTAAATTGGGTTAATTGGGATAAAACTTGTGAAGGAAGCCAAAATTGGGGCTAAGTGAAGGGAAATTTGTAGCCCCTCAAATTTAAAAAAAGGAGAAGAGACCCAAAAGGGAGTTTATAAATAAGAGAAAGGAATCATTATTCTAATCATGGTTGATTGGATATTTTTTTTTGTGAGATGAGGCTCTGAGGGTTTTAAGACGCCTTTTTCTTTTGATTGGTTTTGGTGGTGAAAGATTTCACCCTAGCCAATCCCCCTTCTCTCTATTTTGTCTTGGCATGAATCTTCTAAAGCATTTTTCATCTAGTTTTTGGCAAGCAAGGGAAGATTTTTTGTGATTGGTTGCGATTGAGGTGACAAGTTGTGACACCTTTCATCTATCTTGAGTTTCTAGAGGCTTGAATCTAGGACAGAGAGACTTTCGTGGAGCAACTACCCCCAACTAAGTCAGTAGAGAGCCTCAAGGGCAGAATTTGATGCAGTGTGTATTGATTTTTGTAGCATCGGAAAGTGTTCCAAGTCTCAAACTTTGTAACTTATTGAAATAATAAGTAGGAGGAATAAATCTATCACTGCTACTGTAGACTTTTCAGATTGAAAATTTCAATGTGCCCTTCCTATCCAATTTTTGGAGCAACAGATTGATACTGGGGCTTCTCCTGAGGCAGTGGAGCTCTGTATGGGCTAGTTTGTGGCAATGGCAGGCTCCCAGGGCCCAAACTAGGGTTGTTGATCACTTCTAATAAGCAACAGTCCACCCCCTGAGTTGATGCTAAGGTAGCAACATAACCCTAGGCACCAGACAACGACGTTTGAACACACAGTAATCAATCTTGAACATCGAGGTCTATTATAAATTTTGTGGCAGCAAAGTAGTTTGGAGGCAACAAAGGCCCATATTGGTACCAGCAACAACTTCAAGATAATTTCAGGGAATCTGAGCAAAGTATCTTTGTAGTAGTAAGAGAAACAAGTATAAAGGCAGCATGTTGTTGAGCGCAATTTTCCCAAGGATGCATTGCAAACAAGCTAGCTAACTAAAGGTTGGACTAATAGCACTAGGGTAGTAGGAATATTAATAATTGTTGTGGAATTGAATCCTAGTATGACTAGGATTTATAACCCAGTATGTTTCTTGTGAGTTGGTAGCGTATGCATGGATTGTTGGTGGAATTAATTCATTGGTTCACTATTTACTAAAATCAATATTACTTTTATTTGTAAGAATTGAAAATAGTACTATGATATTAGTAGAATACAAATTTTGTCCTCTACTTTATCAAACCCTAGGGCTATTTTACCTTAGGGGATATTACAATATGGCTTCGCAATATGCTCACAAGACTATTTGGTCTTTAGATGGGGCCCATTGTGATTCATTGTTACAATTAGAGTTGCATTTGTTGAAATTTGGTTACCGGAGGACAGGTCGTTCCCTAAGGCTTTGATCTTTGGCCTAGGGAAAAGTGTCCAAAAGAATTTAATTTTTCTCCTAAAGTGACTTTATAAAGTTATAAAGTCAAATCTAATTTAAAAGTGACTTTAAGTGATAAAGTTACTAAAGTCTAATTTTAAAGTGACATTAATAAAGTCAATGTAAAATTAGAAAGGAAAAGTGACTTTGGAAATAAATGACTAAGTGGGTCTTTATTAAAGTGGGGTGAATTAAAAAATAGAAAGTGAGATTTAAATGAGCATTTAATCTCAGCCCTAGATCTAAAGCTATCTCAGCCATTGGATTTAGGGATTCCCTAAAAGTCACTTAAGGTTAGGTTAAAGGAGAGAAAAGGTCATTCATTCTTTCATGCGCAGATTGAGAGAGGAGGAGAGAAAGCAAAGAAGAAATTTCTGACCAATGAGAAGGAGGAGGGCAGCAGCTAGAGACTTCAGCAAATCTGTACAGCAGCAAAGAGGCACGGTTCCCAAGGCAAAAATCCGTACAACAGGAGGTTGGCACATTTTTCGAGGAAGAGGCACAATTTTCAAGGAATCCGTACAGCAGCTTCAGCACAGTTTTCTGGGCAGATTCTGGGCACAAAAATCGAGGAGAGAGACTGCTGTTTGGTGGCAAAGATTTCGAGGAAATCCATACAGCAGCGTCAGCACTGTTTTCGAGGCAGAAGGAGGCACGAAAATCGAGGAGGTGTTGCTATGTATTTCGTACAGTCTGTACAGCAATACGGTCATATAGCTAGGCACAAATATCGAGAAAGACGTTTAGCATTTAATGGTGTAATAAATGATGTAAAATTTCGGTTTTGATTGTTTTCTGTTTGGCACATTTTCCAACGCGAGGTATAAGCACGAAAATCGAGATAAGTACATTTATTAAGTTGCTGTAAATTTTGTCTCACTGTAAAAGCATATTCAGAAATAAAGAGAGCTTTCGAATTGGTTTTCCCCAAGAGTTGTAGGGGGTTTTTCCAGGGTCACATTGACCAAAAATCAGCGTGTCAAATTTATGTGTGTGGCTGATTTATTTTTCTGAGTTTTTATTTCTACATTTCAGCACTGTAAAATTTCCAGAATTAGTGTTTTCAGAAAATATTTATTTTTCCAACTTGTTAAATGTATGGCTATGGGAATGGGCATTTAACTTTATGGGAGAAATAAGGAGAAACTAAAAACCGGGGTCGGGTTATCAAATTTCTACATGGTATTGGAGCTATTTTGCTGAAAAAGGTAGTTTGGGACAGCAAGAAGAAAAATTACAGCAAGCTGATTTTTCACACAGAAATTACAGCAAGCTGATTTTTCACACAGAAATTACAACACGCTAATTTTTCACACCGAAAACAGTACCTTTACTACAACAGTGTTATTTTCAATTTATTAAGACAGCAAGCATCTCTTTGGGCTTGAGGGTGGAGGATAGGTTGGATGGGCATAGTAACTACAGCGTATGGAAGGAGAGAATGCAGAGCATCTTTGAGAAGGCAGAAGTCTGGGATATCATGGTGCATATCGCACAGAACCCTGTTAATGTGCCTACTGATGTTGTTCAGTTGGCAGCCTTTAATAAAAAGAATAACAAGGGTAAGAGACTGATTCTAAATGGAATCAAAGACCATTGCATTCCTCATGTGAAAGGAAAGAGATATGCTCATGAGATGTGGACAGCATTGACTAATCTCTACCAGAGTACCAACAAGAACAGGAAAATGGTCCTAAGGGAGAAGCTGAAGACCACTAAGATGGGTAAGACTGATAGTGCAGCTGTATATCTCACAAAGATTACTAATATAAGAGATGCATTGGCAGCAGTTGGAGAGGTCATTCCACCCACTGAGTTGGTGCGGATTGCAGTGAATGGTCTTCCCAATTCATGGTTGAACTTTGCTGATGGGGTTTGTGCACGTGAGACCCTTCCCACTTGGGAGAGGTTCTGGGATGATTGCATACAGACAGAAATCAGGAAGAGCCAGCTTGGGGCAGCCAAACCAGTTGAGCAGGATGAGGATGTAGCACTGTTGGCAGGAGGCAAGAAAGGCAAGGGAAAGAAGCAAGCTTCCACAAGCAGTGGTGAGGGCAAAGGCAAAGGTAAAGGTAAACAGGGGAACACGCAGAAGGACTATTCCAAGATGAAGTGTTGGAATTGTCAGAGGATGGGACACTATGCAGTTGTGTGTCCGGAGAAGAAGAATAAGGGGAAGAACTAGAGCATGGCAGCATCAGCAGAGATAGAGGACTTTACAGATAGCTTTAACCGGGAATTTGGGTTCATTGCTTGTGAGTCCACTAGTGCAGGATCACCTGCCACAGAGGTTCAGAGGGAGTGTGCATTTCCCTCCACTAGCGGAGCATCTTCAGGTATCTGGTAGGTTGACAGTGGGGCTTCACGTCATATGACAAGAGTCCGTGAGTACTTCTCAGAGCTTTCAGAGAGTGGCACTGACATAGAGGTAGTACTCGGAGATGATAGCGTTGTTAAAGCAGTCGGTGTAGGGACATTGATATTTGATAGGGAACCCAAACCTCCCTTGAAGGTGTCAGATGTTCTATATATGTCAGGGATGAGGAAGAACCTCATATCCGTCTAAGCATTGGAGGACAGAGGATATGAGATATTGTTCAAGAGAGGGCAGGTGCTGATATAGCCCAGGGGCACTCCAGCTGATTCAGCTAGAGTAATTGGTGTACGCCATGCAAAGGTGTACAAGTTTGCATTTCAGCCCCTTTTGGCATTGAGTAGTAGTATCGACAGCAAAGCTAGCAGTTCAGAGCTGTGTGAGATTTGGCACCGCAAGATGGGGGACATGTATCATGGAGCCTTGAGGACATTGTGGGAGATCACTACAGGTGTGCCATATTTCAGTACTGATCACTTTGATACATGCAGAGGATATGCTATGGGCAAGTTTGCCAAATCCCCTTTTCCCAGCAGTGACAGCAGAGCTACTGGGATACTTGATTTGATTCATTCTGATGTGAGCGGTCGGATGTCTCATGTTTCCTTGAGTGGATATGAGTATTATGTTTTATTCATTGAAGATCACTCCAGGAGGACCTGGATTTATTTCTTGAAGACCAAGAGTGAGGTCTTCAAGCGGTTTCAGGGGTTCAGAGCTCTTGTGGAGACTCCGACAAGTCGGAAGATCAAGTCCTTGAGGTTGGACAATGGAGGTGAGTACACCCTTGGAGAGTTTGTTGATTATTGTGCGGAGGCAGGCATTAGGAGGGAGTTCACAGTTCCTTACAACCCCAGCAGAACGGGGTTGCGGAGAGGAAGAACAGATCCATCAGAGGGGCTGCCAAAGCCATGCTACATGATTAGGGGTTGCCATTGTTTTTGTGGGCAGAGGCCTGAAACACTGCTGTATATTTGCAAAACAGGAGTCTGCATCGTGCCTTGGTGCATATGACTCCGGAGGAGGCTTTTTCTGGGAAGAAGCCTGATGTTGGTCATTTTCATATCTTTGGGTATATTGCATACTCCTACGTACCCAAGGACAAGAGGACCAAACTAGAGCCCACCGCAGAGAAGGGTATCTTTATGGGCTACAGTGAGACCTCGAAGGCCTTTCGGATTTATATTCCCGCACAGAGGAGAGTTGTTGTCAGGCGGGATGTGAAATTCGAGAAGGACAGGGCTTTCAGGAGGTCACAGGAGTTAGAGTATCTGGATCAGCCAGACCCTCAAGAGCAGGTGAGTCAGTCGTCGGGATCCAGTGGGCAGGGATCAAGAGGATTCGGAGGTACATCGATTACAGTGTCAGGTCCATCAATGAGAAGTGGCTCGCAGAGTTAGAGGGGTGGTGCTTTGGGCAGCATGTAGAGCAGTCGGCAGAGCAGTTCACTAGGGAGTCAATTGATTGACAGTTCACACGGTACTTCAGTGTCTACAGGTTCAAGTTCAGGCAGGAGGACAGCAGACATACAGTCAAGAGTTCAAGCTCCTGATGAGGAGGAGGAGTTTCATTCTCCAGTGGGAGAAGTGTGCTCAGGGAAGAGGAAGCCCAAGTGGCTTCAGGATACCTTGAGAGAGGCCACATCTGTTGTTGGGCCAAAGAGGCTGGTCAAGGAGAGTAGACCACCTGAGAGGTTTTGTAGCTATATGGCAATGGTTACCAACATCATTGACTCTGAGCCTTCTAGCTATAAGGAGGCAACTAGCCAGCAGGTCTGGAGAGAGGCCATGCAGGAGTATTCTTCTATCATGAAGAATGATGTTTGGGACGTGGCGCCGAGGCCTATGGGCAAATCCATGTTTACTTCCAGATGGCTTTACAAGGTAAAGCATGTTGCAGATGGCAGCATTGAGAAATTCAAGACAAGGTTTGTGGCTATAGGGTTCTCCCAGGTAAAGGGAGTTGATTATGAGGAGACTTTCGCTCCCATGGCTCGATATACTTCGATTCGCTCCATCATATTGATAGCAGCAGAGATGGGTTGGAAGATCCACGAGATGGATGTGAAGACCGCATTTCCCAATGGCTTCATACAGGAATTGAATGTAAAAACTCTGGTAAACTTGATAATTATATATTATTATTGATAAAAGATGAGATGATTACAAATGAGGATCACCAAAGCTTTAAATACAGCCTTATGGTGTCCCTTGGCGAAGAGGCATGATCATTGATCATGCCCTTCCACATTAATAAACCTAAAATAACTATATCTAACTAATAATTAATAAAATATACATAACATTGCCCCTCTCTTAAAGATGCTTTGTCCTCAAAGCATACGTAATGATGGACATCGTTGATGAACGCCTAGGTTTCTCGAGCAGTGGGCTCTTGCTTCCCACATTTTAAAAAGATCGTGGAGCATCTTCTCGAGTTCAATCTTTTGGTGATGTGGATAGCGACAAGATTTGATATTGTCAGGGTCGGATCCTGTCTTGACTTCTATTGGATGTTTGATTTCCCTATTAGGAGACATTTTCATTGGCAGGTCTTTGAAGACTTGTTCGTGTTTCTGAACTATTCCTTGTTCTTAAGGTGATGAAACATTTTTCTGTTTATAAGCATCTATATTTTCATGGTTTCTTTTATTTTCAACGACTATGTCTGTTGTTGCATCTGTGATAGCAGTCACGTTGAATTCTTTATGTGGCTCCTTCACCGACATTGTTTCTTTTTCTACCATTGGATTTTCATTTATACAAAAGTTCTTAATAACTTCTATTGCTACATTACTGGCTTTATTAGTGGATTGAGTTGCATTTTCTTCTCTTGGTTTCTCAGCTTTATAATTTTCATGGTTGATCTCAGAGTCTCTACTTCTAGGTGGTTCAACACTATAGCTTTCATGTGAGCTGATTTCCAATTCAACCTCATTTAATTGTTTTTTTTCAAACATGTTATATTCATAATTATGATCTGAATTAGTTGAATTGTTCAGTTGATTATGTTCAACATTCGAAAACATTGGTTCTTGTGTCTGACTTATCTAATCTATCTTATCATTTAACTTATCGAACAGTTCTGTCATCTTTTTCATTGCTACACTATGAATTTTTGTGGCCTCGTTATGATTTAGCCACATTTGTCTTTCTATTTGATTTGTCGTATCATGAAGCCTTTTGATATCGTTGGAGCTTCCTGCAACTGGACCTTCGAGACCGACTAATCTTTTTCCAAAGTCATCTGAATTATTATGGATTTGTTTCTCGAGATTTAGCAATTTTTTCTGGAATCCATCCATTGACATTGATGACGACATACTCCTCATACTCCTTGTAATTAGGGCTTATCCCCTTTTCCTTAAAAAGCTTTGTCCTCGAAGCTGTATTTTTTTTGACAAGTTTCTTCACTTAAGATTTATCTTCTTTTGCGTATGTCATTCACCACTGGTACATTCTCTTGTAATGTTGTCTTTGAAAATAGGATTTGATTTTTTTTTAATTAATTAATTAATTAATTTAAAAAAATAATAATAATTATTATTATTATTATTATTTTTATTATTATTATATTATTTGAATTATATATATATATATATATATATAACTATGGGAAAAAAAAAATTGTTAATTTTGAAAAGTCACGTTTTTGAAAGGTTGCGTTGTTTTAAAAAAAAGGGGAATGGAGATGAGGGAGCCGCGAGGGGGGAAGTGTATTACCGTGAGGGCGGACGGAAGGTGGCTGTGGGAGAGTCGTGAGGGCGCCTGTGGGAGAGTCATGAGGGGACAGCAGGGTGGAAGGGCCAGAGGGGGGGGCAGGTGAGCGAGGTAAGGGAAGAGGGGGCGGAAGGCTGGGGAGAGCAGGAGGTTGATGGCGGAGTAGAGGGGTCGGGTTAAGGGGTAAGGGAGTGTTTGCAGAGTGGGAACGGGGTTAAGAGGTGACGGCGGGGAAGGTGAGGGCCGGGGAGGGAAGGGGGAAGCCGCAGGGGGGAAGCTGAGGGCCGGGGAGGGAGGGATGAAGCCGTCGAGGGTGATGATGGAGAGGGTGAGCGGGAGCCGAGGGGGAATGGGGAGTTGAGGAGCGGGTGAGGGGGATGCAGGGTCTATGGGTTGTGAGGGAAAGCGTGACGGGAGCTCGAGAGGGGAAGGGCGAAAATAAGGGTGGCGGGAGGTGCAGGGTTCGAAGGCGAAAGGAAGCCGCGGGGGGTAGGGGAGAGAGCAGGTTAAGAGCAGCGCGGGGTAATGGGGTATGGAGGGTCGTAGGCCGTGAGGGAGGGCTGAAGGCGTGAGACAGTTCAGAAAATTAAAAAATATATAAAAAATAAATAAATAAATAAAAATTAAAAATTAAAAATAAAAATAAATAAAATAATAATAAAATAATAATAATAATTTAATTAATTAATTTTTTAATTAATTAATTAATATTTAAAGAGAAGAGGGGGAATGGAATGGGCAGCTAGGTGGAGGGGAGCTATAATGTGATGTAGTAATGGAGTGAGGGAATGAGCGTAAGAGTGTTAGGAATTTTGCACTTCGTTTTTTTTTTTTTAATTCTGCATTTGGTTTTTTTTTTTTTTAATTCTGCAATTTTCTTAGAAATTCTTTAATCTGATGATCACACAAATCCAGAAGAGCGATGGCTCTAATACCAATGGAGTGTAAGAACTCTGGTAAACTTGATAATTATATATTATTATTGATAAAAGATGAGATGATTACAAATGAGGATCACCAAGGCTTTAAATACAGCCTTATGGTGTCCCTTGGCGAAGAGGCATGATCGTTGATCACGTCGTTCCACATTAATAAACCTAAGATAACTATATCTAACTAATAATTAATAAAATATATATAACAGAGGAGGCGTACATTGAGCAGCCACAGGGCTTTGAGGTGCATGGGAAGGAGTCCCATGTGTGCAAACTGAAGAAGGCCCTTTATGGCCTGAAGCAAGCTCCCAGAGCTTGGTACTCCAGGATAGATACATACTTGCAGGAGATGGGTTTCACAAAGAGTGAGGCAAATCCGAACCTTTACTTTATTGTGATAGGTGAGGAGCCTCTCATTCTGGTGCTGTATGTGGATGACTTGGTCATTACGGGTGCAGAGAGACTCATAGAGCACTGCAAGAGAGATCTTGCGTCGGAGTTTGAGATGGAGGACATTGGCTTGATGCATTACTTTTTGGGTTTGGAGGTGTGGCAGGAGGAGGGGCATTTCTTCCTAGGGCAGTGGAAGTATATTGTGGACATCCTTGGCAAATTCCACATGGAGGATTGTAGACCCATGTCGACACCAATGATCACCAACTGGAAGAAGCTTCATGCTTCGGATTCCGAGTTGGTGGATCCCACATTGTATAAACAGCTGATTGGTTCTTTAATGTATTTGGGCAACACTAGACCAGATATATGTTTTGCAGTCAACACAATGAGCCAGTTCATGTGTGAGCCTAGGAGGGTGCACTGGGTTGCTGCAAAACACATTTTGCGGTACTTTCAGGGGACAGTGGATTATGGTCTGGATTATAAGCAGGGGGATGGAGTGAGATTAGCAAGTTACACTGATTCTGATTGGGCAGGTTGTGCTTCTGATAGGAAGAGCACTTCAAGGTGTTGTTTTGGGTTGGGTTCGGCATTTGTGTCGTGGTTTAGCCGAAAGCAGCAGTCAGTAGCATTGAGTTCAACGGAAGCAGAATATATGGCAGTCAGTCTAGCTAGTTCTGAGGCCATCTGGCTTCGCAAGATGTTGTTTGGCTTATTTGGTCAGCCATTGAGACCTTCAGTGATATACTGTGATAATCAGAGTTGCATTAAACTCACAGAGAATCCATTATTTCATGACAAGTCAAAGCATATCGGCAACAGATATCACTTCATCAGAGACTATGTTCAGAAGGGAGCTGTGAAGCTTGAGTATATTCCCACTAATGAGCAAGTTGCAGATATTCTTACCAAAGCCTCACCACGGGGCAAGCATGTCTACTTCAGAGACAAGATGGGTGTGGTGAGGATCACCTTCCTCGGTAAGAGGGAGTGTTGAAATTTGGTTACCGGAGGACAGGTGGTTCCCTAAGGCTTTGATCTTTGGCCTAGGAAAAGTGTCCAAAAGAATTTAATTTTTCACCTAAAGTGACTTTATAAAGTTATAAAGTCAAATCTAATTTAAAAGTGACTTTAAGTGATAAAGTTACTAAAGTCTAATTTTAAAGTGACTTTAATAAAGTCAATGTGAAATTAGAAAGTGAAAAGTGACTTTGGAAATAAATGACTAAGTGGGTCTTAATTAAAGTGGGGTGAATTAAAAAATTGAAAGTGAGATTTAAATGAGCATTTAATCTCAGCCCTAGATCTAAAGCTATCTCAGCCATTGGATTTAGGGATTCACCAAAAGTCACTTAGGGTTAGGTTAAAGGAGGAAAAAGAGAGAAAAAGTCATTCATTCTTTCATGAGCATATTGAGAGAGGAGGAGAGAAAGCAAAGGAGAAATTTCTGAGCATTGAGAAGGAGGGCAGCAGTTAGAGACTTCAGCAAATCCGTACAGCTGCAAAGAGGCATGGTTCCCAAGGCAAAAATCCATACAGCAGGAAGGAGGCACAATTTTCAAGTTATTCGTACAGCAGCTTCAGCACAGTTTTTTGGGCAGATTTTGGGCACGAAAATCGAAGAGAAAGACTGTTGTTTGGTGGCACGGAAATCAAGGAGGTGTTGATGTGTATTCCGTATAGTCCATACAACAATACAGTCGTACAGCTCAGCACAAATATTGAGAAAGACGTTCAGCATTTAATGTTGTAATAAATGTTGTAAAATTTCTGTTTTGATTGTTTTCTGTTCGGCACGTTTTCCAAGGTGGGGTATAAGCTCGAAAATCGAGATAAGTACATTTATTAAGTTGTTGGAATTTTTGCTGTAAATTCTGTCTCACTGTAAAAGCATATTCAAAAATAAAGAGAGCTTTCGAACTAGTTTTTCCCAAGAGTTGTAGGGGATTTATCCAGGGTCACATTGACCAAAAATCAGTGTCAAATTTATGTGTGTCGCTGATTTATTTTTCTGAATTCTTATTTCTGCATTTCAGCACTGTGAAATTTCCAGAATTAGTGTTTTCAGAAAATATTTATTTTTCCAGCTTGTTGAATGTATGGTTATGGGAATGAGCATTTAACTTTATGGGAGAAATAAGGAGAAACTGAAAACCGGTGTCGGGTTATCAAATTTCTACAACATTGAGCTCTCTGAGAATCCAATGTTTCATGATAGGTCCAAGCACACAAAGATCGGATACCACTTCTCAAATACAGGGTTTAGAGAGGTGTTGTGAGATTTTAGTACATCTCCACAGAGGAGCAGATAGAAAATATTCTCTCCAAGCCTCTAGTGAAGGGGAAGTTCGTATTTTACAAAGATAAGCTAGGGGTGGTGGAGAATCCCTTCCTTGGTAGGAGAGATTGTTGATTTTTGTAGCCTCAAAAGCTTTTCTACATTGGTTCGGTGTCTTAGCATGTAGAAGACATTTGATTGCCTCTTTAGGTGCTTTCTTGGTGGAGTTTGTGATTTTATGATTTCATTCCTAAGGTTCACTAAGGAAAAGCACAATAATTAATTTAATTAATTATTGTGGACTATTAGGCCAACGTTCTAAGGATAAATAATAAAATTATTTAAGCAATTTAGATATAATCTCAATTGATCTCAAGTGAGGCATAGGATTTAATCCTAGCCATTAATCACTTAAGAGATTAGGGTTAGGGATTTTGGCTTAAGAAATTATAAAATAAGCCTAAGGGATAGGTGAATATACATTATTGCTAAGGAAATGATTTTCTCAAGAGTCAGTGGCTTGGTTAGACTAAAGAGAAGTGAGAAAAATTGCAGCAGGGAATTCCAGGAGAAGATTTCAAGGAAGCCAAAGCTAGAAAAGAGAGAGGTCGAGACAGTTGAAGAGGAGGGCCGAAATGTCCAGTGGTCGAATTTCTCAAGTGCGCTAGGGCCGTACAAGGGAAAAGAGAGGTGTCATATTGCTAGTGAGGGTGACTAAATTTTCCTGAGGTCCAGTTTCTTCAGTAGTACCGATTTCCTTGAGGCTGATTTTTCCCAATGGGGCAGAGTTCCAGATTCCCAGCAGTTAAATTTTTGTGTATTCTTTGTGGGTCTAGGCCCAAAATTTGCTTGAGAAATTTAATATGAAGGAAGACTGTGTTGGGCACAAATTTGCTGTTGTAGTGTGATTGATTTCCCGAGTGTACTTCCGCTGCATTTTATTTCTGAAAGTTGATATACCAGTGTGTTTGTTTTATCAACAATTTCAGAATTATTGAAATAAATAATTTCTGGGTATAAAAATAGTTGTTGAGGGATAAATAAATCAGATATGGTATTAGAAATCTAACATAGGGAGAGTCCAGATTAGAGCATGTGTGCTAATCCAAAGTGCTCCAATCCCTGCTTCATAGGAGTTAGATTGGATTATGAATTGAAGTATATTGATTTCTTAACTTTTGTTGCAGTTTGACTGAGACTTGATAGTTGGGTGATTTGACTCTTTTCCCCAGGGTAGCAGGCACGCTTTTAATGTTGGGCACAAAGTCAACGAGGAACATGGTGCAGGCCCACCCTTGTCCCAAATAACAAAGCTCATTGGATTTTAGATCTTCGCTTGGAGCAAGGAATGTGAGTGGGATTCCTCAACTTGTTTCAACATTGGAGACAAGGATTCCAGGTCCATTGGTTTCATTAAGTTCAGTTTTTAATATGTCTGCAAATTGAAATAAATGAAATGAAACTGATGGTCTATATATTATATGTTAGTCACTATTTGCTTATGATAATTTACCGCAAATTGAATTGAAGAAAAAAATAAGTTGCCTTTTTGTACTTGTTGACTGCTATGTGATATGACATAACATGCCCTAGCTTGCCTATAGTTAGGCCTTAAGTTGTTACAACGGGAAACAAAAAATGTTCGCTCATAAGGAGGTATATACATCGCAAATTAACCCATGCAATAGCATATGATGGCCAAAACATAGAAAAACAAATATATTTGTATTCTCTCAAGAGATGCGTTAAACAAACAATAACTGCCATTAAAATTACAATTAAAAAGCTTCAATTCTACATGAGGAAAGTTATTACCTCAACCAAATCGAGTCTCAACTTCTTTGCATACGCCAATGCTTCACGCCTTGAGATGACTTGATGACCTAAAACATAACATAAACTCTAAACATTACCAAACTCCATATTCTTCCTTGATAACGACCAGGATGCAATAAACAGAATTATTCAATCCTTCTGATAAGATCAGTACACGTTTTTTAAAAGAAAAAGCCAAAAATAAGTCATAGGACTATTAGCACCCTTGTTTGCATAGCTTCTAACATGTACTTGTATTATATAAATGCCTCCCACGCAGCTCTCAAAAGATATTGTTTTCAACCCATTTTGATGTGTTGAGCCTTGGGTTGTAATCTTTGGCATATCCAACTGGTAAGTATTAGAAAATAGAACTCATGGTTCAACTAATTATACACTTTAAAAAAAATACTTCATTTTATTCATGCAAATTTTTATATGCACCGTATTATTTAAATACTATTTTCAAGAAGGCACCTATATCTATGATGGATGTTTCACACAAATTAGTGAAAGACAATGAATATTACACATTGACACATATCCAAAGGTTTGGGATGTCTCACTACATCCTAAAAATGGGAGGCCATGAAAAACATCCCAGCCTATCGACTGTTATAGGGGATGGCACCGGGATGCCCCTTATCAAAAGAGAATATCCATTGGACATTCTCAGTGTTGTCTCCCAACCTCTCAAGGGACATTAGGCCATATTCTAAAATAGGGACATACCACCCACTATATAAAATAAAAACAAAATTAGTTTTCTTAAAAAGCAACATTATAAGTCAACCAATACTTAACCCATATATAATCCTTCACTCCACCAAAAATTATTAAAAATATATTTTCTTTTAAATAGTGTATCTTGGGGAGAAAAAGTGAAAAACGAATTTGGACAAGAGGGCACGAGTTGAAACTTGGAACAGCAATAAGGCAGCTTGTCAGTGGGATACCTCTGAATTTTTTTAGCGCAGCAAAGAGTTTACCATAATATGTGAACAAATTAACAACAGACCTAAAAAAGGGAGCTGTAGAGATGAAAATCTCATTTTGCCACGCTAAATTTTATGGAATCTATTCGAAGGTGAAATTAAAAAAATTGGACACCAGTTGCCATACGGTTAAGATATGTCTACAAATGAACCTATAAGATAAGGTTGGAACATTTAGGTTGCAAAGGGAAATGAATATTAAAGGCCAACTTTCAAGAAATAGTGCATCTTGCCTCAACCCAATTTGGCAAGGAGATGTCAAGAACAAAATCCAGCAAAGTTCATAATGAAGTGAACAAAGTTCGTACTTCTCGTTAAATACTCCAAAAGACTTGGAATATGAAAATATCCATTGAGGATACAAATATTATATATTAAAATGTACGAGGAAAGAATAAGAATGATGATGTTACAAATGAGGCCTGTTTATATACCTAGACAGGTGCCTCTTCACGAAAGGTCATGTCTCATAAGACATGCCTCTTTAGACTAATTACTAATTAACTAATCATTATTTATATTATTTTATTCATAACATTGCCTTTCTCCTCAAAAAGCTTTGTCCTCAAAGCTTGTTGATGAAAAAGGCTTGATTCTCTTTTTCTGCTACCGAGGTTCAATATCTGAGATACATTATTGATGAAAGGGGGGTGCATGTGGATCCAACTAAGATCCAAGTCATTCGGGATTGGCCAGCCCCAACCACTCTAATAGAGCTTCGCAGCCTTCTAAATCTTGTTAATTTCTACCGCAGGTTCGTGGGATTCTCTCATATCACTAGGCCCTTGAGTCAAGTCACCAAGGGAGGAGCGAAAGCAAAATTCCTTTGGTCGGAATCTCAACAGAAGGCGTTCACAGAATTGAAACATCACCTCTATTCTGCCCCAGTGCTCACATTACCAGACTTGCAAAAATGATTTGAGATCGAAACAGATGCCTCTGACTATGCTATTGGGGCAATTCTTACTCAACAGGGGCATCCAGTGGCATATCACAGTGAGACATTGTAAGACACAGTCTGCAAGTATCCCACTTATGACAAACAAATGTATTCCATTGTGCAAGCTTGTCGACAATAGAAGCATTACATTTTGGGGAAGGAAACAAACATCCACACAAACCACCGACCCCTGCAAGTTCATATAGACACAAGGGAAGTTGCAGAACGATCGCCATCAGAAGTGGTCCACATATCTGAAACAGTTTCATTTGAACATCAAGTACAAGAAGGGTAGCACCAATAATGTTGCAGACTACCTCAGTCGACCACCGATCGTGGCGCTAACCACCGTTCTCAACTCTTGTGGGCACAAGACTTCTGATTGGTCGCTTCTCTACAAGAGTGATTCAGAATTCGATCACATATACAAGGCACTCTTGGGGGGTACGCAAGTTCCAAATTTTCACCTCCAAGATGCATTGTTATGTCACCTGGGACACCTTTGTGTTCCTTCAAGCAAGTGTGCCAAGATGATATGGGGAGCACACTACAATCGAGTCGCTGGGGATTTCAAGGTCGAGAAAATAGTGGCAATATTGCATAAGTATTTCTATTGGTCGAACCTTCGACAGGATGTCGGGAAGTACATCAGATCCTAGACCGCTTGCGCCATTGCCAAACAGACCATCAAGAAGCAAGGCCTCTATACTCTGCTACTTACCCCTAGTCGACCTTGGGAATCCATCTCCATGGATTACATGTCGGGCCTTCCTTCTACTAAGCATGGAAATGACTGTGTTTTCGTGATCGTCGACAGATTCTCGAAGATGGCCATTATGGCGACCTGCAAGAAGAATATCATAACAGAAGCCACTGCTAAACTCTTCTTTGAACGAGTGTGGGTGCACTTTGGGATCCCACAGTCTATCATCTCACATCGGGACAGCAGGATCCTCAGCACATTTTGGTCCAGCCTCTGGTCAATTCTGGACACCAAGCTCACCAAGTCCACAGCTTTCCATCCCCAAACTGATGGCCAGACAAAGGTCGTCAATAGGATGATTGTACACATTCTGCGCATGTACAATTCAAAGCATCCACGCACATGGGATGAGAACCTCCCCTATGTACAACACAGTTATAATCGGCTCTCCACAGCTCAACCGGCCACAGCCCCTTTCCGGTGGGCTTGGGATTCCAGCCACTGTGTCCCATTGACGTAGCCATGCCATTTGCGACTACTCATGCCGATTCGGCCCATGTCTGATTTGAAATTGACAAAGCGAACAGCGTTTTCAAGCGCATTCAGCACATACGCCAACAGATCTTTAATAGTGATCTTTTCTGACTGCTTTGGTTTCTCAGACTCAACAACTTCTTTAGGGAGAAGAAAAGCAAACTTAGACACTGGACTGTCACTAAGTTCATGAGTATGTATAGCTTTCCCTTTGGTCAAAAAAGAAGTTGGAATAGGCTTATCTACTTTCTTCAAACTCATTCTGTCGACTTTGTCAGACAGATTGGAAATCAAATGCCGAGTTGAAAAAGAATTCTCTATAACACAATTTTCTACTTCATCTATCTTCTTAAAAGACTCTATAGAATAGTCTTTAGCAGCAGCAGCGTTATACTGTACAGAATTCAAAACATTATTTACATCATTGATAGACACATGGACTTTATCTATCTGTTCTTTAACTATGA
>MU968363.1:37450563-37504325 GCA_034641835.2 Pinus albicaulis
CAGCTTTAGCCATATTTTTCTCTAGACCAGTAACAGCAGTGTTTGTCCAATTTATTTGCTCACTGACTGTTTGTACTCTCCTTTCTATCCCTACAAGGTTTTCCTTTTGTACAATGGGATAGGCATTGGCTGAGTTTTGTCCTTCACCTAGGACAATTCCTTTGAAGGGAGGATAACTGGTAGAGGTTTCAATTTTACTTCCATCAACAGCTGTCCAAGAGTGACCAGAAGAGGAGGCAGAATCAGTCATCAAAATCATCTCTGATTCTTTAGCCTTTTTCCAAGAGTAGAAAGAAATCCAGATATTTCTTTCTGTCATATACTGTTTCCATTCAGAGGCTAACTTCCTCTTTTCTTCAGTGCTGTAAGAGACAGCAAAATCATCTGCATGAGGATGAGTATGGAGATCCCAATTCAACATTAACTTCATCCACTTTTCTGGGATCACATGCTTATCACAACCCTCCATTAAAGTATAAAACTTTTGGATCTCAGGAATAGATGGTCTTTTGATGTCAGAGGGTAGATCCTTGAATCTACATTTAGGAATCAATCCATCCTTTTGGCTGTAAAAACCCACACCATGCTTATCTCTGGGAGATTGCATATTCATAAAAATCTCAGTCAGTCTGGGGTCTTCATCTTGCAGACTGGGAACCAAGTGCATCATGAGGACATGTTCGTCTTCATGTGGGAAAGAGATATCAGAACACTTTGGATTAGGACAGGGAGCGACAGATGTAGAAGCAGGGGCTTCGCCTGTTCTAGGATTGTGGTTCTGATGTCTGAGGACCAGTGAAGCAAGAGACTGGAGGTTTACTAACTGATGACATTGTGGACAGTCAACTTTGACAGGATTGAAATTAACAAGCTGAGCAAACTCAAACAAAGCAATATGATTACAACTAGATACAAGAGATGAACAAGAAGTATCTGTACAGTCAGGGGTAATATACATAGGAGACTTTTTACATTCAGACTCAATTCTACGCCTATCAATGGTGGATCTTCTTGGAAAAGAAAGAGTGGTCGTAGATTGATTTTCTGTGATATTTGCAGAAGTTATTTTTTGTACAGAGAGTAGCTTAGGATTTGGTACAACCCAGTGTTCAGGAAAAGATAGATCCTCCCACTTAATGGCCTGGTGTTCAACTTTTTGGTTTTTAGGATCTGTCATAACAACTACACTGGTTTTTGACTCTCTGCTGGGGGCATGGAGGACTGCTGGAAACAGTGTGGTAGTATGGCGAAAACAACCTCTGAACTGTATGGCGATATTATTCCTCTTTTTATTCATGTCAAATCCAGTGGTCTGGATTTGTAGTTGCAGAATATCGGCCAATGTTTCATCAAATACATAAACTAAGAATTTGGGATAACAATCAAACCACACGGGACCATTTGACAATGGAGCAACTATTCCTCCTATTAAGGAATCCGTATACTTGTTATGTGTTAGATCTCGGACAGTAGCTAACACATATGAATCAACACCCTGGTGGACAAGGGCTTGGATTCCTACCCTGATGCATCCAAGATGCAAGAATTGTGTCCCCAATTTCTTAGCTTCTGCTTGAAGCTCCTTTGGATTTAATAGGGGTATTAACTGAACACGATCAGAATTTTCTTGGATAGAACTGATGGATTCTTTTATTGTTATTCTAGTGGCAGCTTTTAAGTGCCAAACACCAAGATCATTATAGACTTGAGAAGCAGAGATCTTGGGTAGAACCCATCTAGCTTGTGGTTCAGTTTCTTCATACAAATGATCAGATTCATTTGTGACACGACTACTACTAGAAGCAAACATATCTCTGAGCGGGTCTTGGGTGGCCCTGTCATTTTCTTCTAGTTCTCTAAATGACACTGATTTTCTTACAGAGTCCATTTTTCTTCAAAATATAAAGAGAGTGAATTCAAGAACTGACCTTTTCACGAACCAGATCTACTCAGACAAACTTGTCTTCTGGCTCTGATACCAATTTTACAGCAGGGACCTCTCACAGGTTTGCTCTGCAAACTGCTCAACAGACAGACTGGCTCACTGAGTTTCTTCTTGCTTGTTTAAGAGACCCTATGCGAACCCATACACGAACCTACTCACACGTTCACACTTCTTTCGGCTCTTCTGCGCCTTCCCTCGCCTATAACGGCCTACTCCATGTCCCTCGGTGCTTTGGCGAACCTCTGGCGAACTTTCGGCGATCAAAAACAAGACAATACTACCTCAGTGGACATTTTATAATGCTCAGAGTTACAGTTCTTGATGATGCGGAACAGAAAACTTTCTCTCTTTATTGATATTCAGAATGATATTACAATCAGATTACAACTTTATGGACTCAGATCTCTTTCCAGAGATTGACTGCAGTGGCATTTACCAGATTTGCTACTCAATAAATGAGTGAGCGATACTGGAGGCTATCTGGCCAACAACAGACTCTGTCTCAGAGTTCTCAATAAACACACAAACTTTATAAACAGACTCGATCTATGATCAGGCCACTTTAGGTTCTTGCCTATGCCGAGCACATAGACACGCAGGCTTCTCTGATCACCTACGGACTTTGAGTCTTAGTACTGTGATGCAAGCAGATCGCAAGACTTTGCGCAGATGCAGAGCAGGGAACTTCGGCTCGACTCGACTCAAACACAAAATGACTCTAGACTCTCTAACACTCCAACTCCGAATGCCAATGAATGAGCCTTAACCCTCCTTATAAAAAAAATGAGGGGGGACAAACATTCAATCGATCCGTCGGATGACTGACACGTGGAGGAGAATCATGGCTTTCGGGGAACACCGAAGTGACATCCGCACCGAGATTCGTCCATCCGACACTAACATGTGAAGTGTGTGTACTATACACAGTGGATACCTTAGCTGTACAAGGCCCACGAGGAAACATCACTTATTACAAACACAGAGGATGCTTTTTCGAACAGGTGAAAAGCCCTCGGGAAAAGACCTGTCACTGTAAACCCGTGACTGGGTATAAATTACACAGTGGAGACTTTTGTTTCAGCGGGGTCCACTAGAACCGCTTGATTCTGGAGGAGTTTCAATCATCTGTAAATGAGGAAATCTATACTTGTAGTTTTCATCCCATTGTTTGGTATAGATTCTTCTTACAATTATAGGCTTATTTAAGATGATCTGGTGCTTAATTTTAGTCATAACTAACCAATAGTTATGTTGCATCATATGTTGCTTTAGGATGAGAGATGGATGTAATCCCATGAGTGTGCTAATACTTGAAAAGGCCCGATGATCACATTCATCTTCTTCACATAGATCACGTCTACTTTGGTACCAGTTTTCGTATAGAGTAGGGTCCATGGATGTTGGACTGAGACCAAAGTCATTCCACCAATCTTGAAACCAACTTGCCTGATGACAATTTTGCATTAATCCAATGGCGCCAAACTTTACTTTGGTGTAATGGGTTTCATTTTTACCATCCTTATTCATTAGGCCCCACCAAAGCTTCTTATAACCTGCAAAATCATAAACAGTGTCAGGGAATACCAGATTCGGATTATTCCCTGGCCATTGATTAAAACGAGTCCAGGTCCATGCAGGTTCTCTTGTACGATGAATGGCAATCCATTCGTAATAGATTCTCGATCTATCACCTCCACCAGTACTTGTGACAGATATGTCATGAAAATCTTCACAGGGAGACTCTTTTGCCTCCCAAGCTCTTCGCATGCTGTGAGTGTATACTTTATCATGGATCCACATGCTGCCTTTTGGGTATACACGTCTCTCAGGTACCAGATGCTGGATATCAGTATGATTCTGGAGGTTAGCATCCAGTATTTTTGTATTGCGAAGTTCCCACCTAGGTTCCCATTCTGCCATATAGGTGGTCCAAAGTTTTCCTTCTGGGATACTTCTCAATGTTTCTTGTTGGTTTATCTGATCCCATTCTGTAACAATGATCATAACATGATCATCTTCTTGTTCTTGATGCTGGATAAATTCTCTACTGAGAAAGTCGGGGAAACAATTTTCAGAACCCTTTATATGTTCTACTTTAAAAGTAAAATTTGCGAAGAGCGCCTGCCACCTTGCAAATTTGGCATCTTCAGGATTCTTTATTTCTTTGGAAATAACTTTGTCAAGTGCCTTAGCATCAGTTCTCAGTAGGAAGAACTTATTTGCCAGATGAATAGAAAACTTACTGACACAGTTCCATGCAACTTTGATCTCTTTTTCAATTGGAGCATAATTCTTTTCAGCTTTGTTCCATACTCCTGATGCATACTGCACGACCTGTTCTTCATGTTTTTGGCTTTCCTTATCTGGTCTCTGTTTGAGTACACCTCCCCAACCAATATTGCTGGCATCTGATTCAACAATCTTGAAAGAATTCTCATCAGCAACATAAAGAATTGGAAGGTTCTTGACCTTGGATTTGATATTTTTAACAGCTAATGTATGTTTATCCGTCCAAGGTTTGGGATTCTTTCTTAGTCTCTGGTTGAGCAGAGACCTGTCAGTAGCACAGTCAGAATAGAAATTGCTCACATAATTCAAACATCCTAAAAATCTCTGCAACTGAGTTTTAGCCAGGATGACATCTGGAAATTTATCTGCAAACTCAAGGGCATGATTCTGTAAAGCAATTTGTCCATTTTCTATGCTATGACCCAAAAATTTAATCTTGGTCCTACACAGCTCCATCTTCTTCTTGCTCAGGACCAAACCATTTTTCTGGACCAATCTCATTAGAATTTTCAAGTGCTTGAAATGGTCCTGGAGATTCTTTGAAAAAACTAGGAGATCATCAATATAAGCAAGCAGCCATTCACTGTAATGTTTAAAGATAGAATCCATTACCTTCTGGAATTTTGAAGGTGCATGCTTCAACCCAAATGGCATAACATTCCATTCGTAATGTCCAGCCGGTACACTGAATGCTGTCTTCCACTTATCTTCTTCTTTAATTGAAACTTGCCAAAAACCAGATTTTAAATCAAACTTGGAAAATACTTTGGCATTAGCTATCCTTCGCAACAGATCTCCTTTGTGCGGGATAGGATAAGTGTCATCTGCAAGAACAGTATTAAGAGGTTTGTAATTTATAACAAGTCTGGGAATACCTCTAATCTGTTCACTCCTTTTGTTAACATAGAAGCCATAACAGTTCCATGGACTGTTAGACTCCCTGATCAGCTTTCTTTGCAAGAGCTGATTTATTTCTTTTTCGCAGAGCTGTCTGTATTCCTTTGACATAGAAATAGCTCTGGATTTACATGCCTTGCCCGTATATCCTTCTTTGTAGGGCAATTCAACATAGTGCTGCTTTCGATGCCAAAAAGCATTCGGTTCTTCTGAGCAGCAGGTCTGTTCAAACTGTTTATGGATTTCAGAGATTTGTCTCTGAATCTGTGGAGAACTCAACTGATCTTCAATTCTGATCATATTTTTATGATCCTTGAGTTCTGAGAGACTAGTTTCTGCTTTGTGCAGATCTTCCTGCATAGCCTGCACCATATTAGATCTTCTGATATTGGAAATATAAGGCAATTCAAATCTTTTGCCTTTTACAGTGATGAGGTAACCAGCTTTATTATCATGGAGCCTTACAAAACCATGAGGCTCAACTACAGCAAGAAATATATTTCCAAGAATACAATCAACTGGGATATCTCCCACAGCAAATTTCATCCTGATACATCTGTCTTCAAAGCAGACTGCAGCTTCTGGAACTTCATACTCTAAGGTTATTTTTCCTAAACCAGAGAGGTTTCGGGTAGCAGAAACCCAATATCTAGAAGGAATAGCCTTTTTGGAGAACATATTCACATCTGATCCAGAATCAATCAATGTTCTTAAATTATACTCCTTACCTTTAACCCAGACTGTAGTAATAACATGATGTTGCTGGTACTGGATAGTAAAGAGATGCATGTCTCGAATTCCCATGCTTGGATCAGGATGTCCTTCTGCAATCTCAACATCTTCAGTATTTTTAGGAGTAAAACCATGCAGAGTATAGTTTGTTTTCTTACCAGAAAACACAGGAGAAGAAACAGGAGAGACTGCAACCTGTTTATTCTTTTTGAGCTCAACAATTTCTGCTTTCAGAACAGAAATTTCAGATTTCATGTTGTGTATCTCCCTACACACCTCCCCCATAAAGTCATCTGCAATCTCAACATCTTCAGTATTTTTAGGAGTAAAACCATGCAGAGTATAGTTTGTTTTCTTACCAGAAAACACAGGAGAAGAAACAGGAGAGACTGCAACCTGTTTATTCTTTTTGAGCTCAACAATTTCTGCTTTCAGAACAGAAATTTCAGATTTCATGTTGTGTATCTCCCTACACACCTCCCCCAAAGTGAGTGTACGAGCTTTGCTAGAATTGTGCTGGAGATACGAGCGGGTATTTCTGTCATAAGAAGCATCAACAAAGTTAGGCTTCTTACCAGAGGATGTACTGGAGGAGCCAGTACCATGCTTCATAAATGCCTGTAATAAGGCAGATTTCAAATCTCCATCCTCCATGGCACGGATTTGAGCAAATGCTTTCATATCAGCTTCATCTGTTTGGGCCATGAGGACTTTTAATTTACCAGTGAATTCTTCTGGAAGAGAAGCATCTGAGGAAGTATCTAAATCATCATCTGAACAGTCACAATGACAAGACTGTGAATCAGAACACTGACAGTAAGCATGAACTTCATTGTCACCAGAAGAATAAGAATCAGAAGAGTCAAAGGAAGAGGCAGACTCTTCAGCAGCTTGCTGAATAGCAAGACGATTATGACAGTCTTCTGTTTTATGGAAGGCAGAGTGGCAATGACGGCAGCAATCTTCAACTTTTATCGCAGAGCTAGAACTAGCCTGTTGTGGCCGTTTAGACTGGGACTTCTTGCCAAGGCCACGCAGTATTCAATTTGGGCCGCCTTCGTCCCTACTTCCCACCTCTACTGGACACCTTTAACATTGCAGAACAACTCACACCAACAGAGTTAAACCCAGACTGCATGGAACAAGCCACCACAGATTGTATCATAGACATGCAAATCAAGAACACTTTCCAACAGAAGATCCAACTGTATCAGATTGTCAAATTTGGCCAACTCCTGCATCAAGGCAAGTGGTTCACCAGGGACCAAGTTCAGCAAAAGTTTCCTCATCTCATAGAGGAACTCAACGCAATGGGGACCATTGCTTCCTAAGGGGGGAGGAATGATCCAGGTGGATATTGGTGGCCACCCACCTATTCCACTTGGGGCCCCACCATTGTCTCTTTCAGTTTTTCAGTTTCGGCACAACTTACTATTTTTAGTAGTTTTTCGGGTCCTAAACTTTTGAAACCGTTTTGAGGCCCTAAACGACGTTTTTTGGGAAAACCGAGAGCAACATGGGTCCATGGAGGGTCCATTGATCGATGTTGCTCACATCAACAGTTGCAGTCCTCGGATAGATATTTCTAACGAAGTATTGAGCGTGTCAAACGGAGATCGTATGCCAAAGTTACGTCCCCGGGAAGTTGAAACACCAATTTACCCAAATGGGACCCATAGTTTTGGCGCTTCATCTCCTAGGGTTAGGGTTTTGGATGTTTAGGGTTTTCCATTGTTTCTAAATAATAAAAAGGCCTGCGAGCCTCATTGTAACACAGTTCAAAGACATGTAGCCGCCACATCTCTTCTCAGAGATAAGCTACCAGCACCCTAGCTAGTTTATTCCCATTTTGTCTGTAAGCAAATTTCAGTTCTTTGATGTTAATGAAATGAAGTGTTAATTCCGTTGCATCTTTGTATTTATGGTTATATGTGTATTCTGTTACGTTCCTGCATAAATCCGGATCAGTGAGGTATGCTGTAGCACTATCAGTCTTAGCCATTTTAATGGCCTTCAGCGTCTCCCTTAGGACCATTTTTCTGTTTTCATTGGTGCTCTGGTAAAGATTGGTCAAGGTTGTCCACATCTCATGTGCATATGTCTTTCCTCCACATGAGGAATGACATGATCTTTAACTCCATCCGGAATCAGTGTTTTTGCCTTAGCATTCGTTTTGTTAAACTCCACCAACTGTACAAGATCAGCAGGTACTGCTACTGGGTGTTGTGTGGTATGCACCATGATGCCCCAAACTTTTGCCTCCTCAAAGATGCTCTAAATTCTCTCCCTCCATACACTATAGTTGCTCTGCCCATCCAACCTATCCACAACCCTCAAGCCCAAATACATGCTTGTTGTCCTAACAAACTGAAAATTTCAAAATTGTGGTAAAGGTTCAGTTTTTTGTGTACAAATTAGCTTGCTGTACTTTTTCACTTGATGTCCCAAACTGCAATTTTCAGCCACCCGAGTTCTGATACCGTTGAGAAATTTTGGACCCCACTTCGGTTTTCAGTTTCACCTTATCACTCCCATATAGTTAAATGTCCATTCCCATAATCATACATTCAAAATTTTGGAAATGAAAAATATTTCTGAAAACACAAATTTAGGAATTTCACAATTGTTGTAACTGCAGAAATAAAACTCAGGAAATTATAACAGCCACACACAGAAAAATAACACTGTGATTTTTTGTCAATGTGACCCTGGAAAAACCCCCTACAACTCTTGGGGAAAACAAGTTTGAGAGCTCTTCTTTATTTCTGGAAAATGCTTTTGCAGAGAACTGAAATATACAGTAAAAATTCCATCAACCACAAAAATTTACTTATCTTGATTTCCGTGCTTGCACACCGCCTTGGAAAATGTGCCAAACAGCAAACTTACAAAACAGAAAAATTATAGCATTTATTACAGCATTAAATGTTGAATTGTCACCCTCGATTTGCGTGCCCAGAATGTAGCAGTACGGTCGTGCGAATTGTATGGAAAGTACAGCTATACTTCATCCTCGAAAATTGTGCCTAAAACCTACCTCGAAAACTGTGCTTGAACCTATTGTACGGATTTCTCAAAATCTGCGCCGAAAAACAGTAGTGCTCCTCGTTTTTCGAGCCCAAAATCTACCTTGGAATGCGTGTTGAAGCTACTGTACGAAATCCTCGATTTATGTGCCTCCTTTCTCGAAAAGTGTGCCAACCTCTTGTTGTATGGATTTATGCCTTGGGATTTGTGCCACTAAGCTGTTGTATGGATTTGCTAAAGTCTTCTTACTGCCCTCCTTCAAATTCTAATGCTCAAAAATTTCTCTTGCTCTCCTTCTCCTTCTCTCATTCTGCTCATGAAAGACTGAATGATCTTTTCTCTTCCTTTTTCTTTTTACCCTAACCCTAAGTGACTTTTGGGGAATCCTTAAATCCAATGGCTGAGATAGCTTTAAATCAAGGGCTGAGATTAAATGTGCATTTAATTCTCACTTTCTAATTTTTAATTCACCCCACTTAAATAAAGACCCACTTAGCCTTTTATTTCCATAGTCACTTTTTCACTTTCTAATTTTTCATTGACTTTAATAAAGTCACTTTAAAATTAAATTGTAACTTTACCACTTATAAAGTCACTTTAAAATTAGATTTGACTTTACTACTTATAAAGTCACTTTAAAATTAGATTTGATTTTACCACTTATAAAGTCACTTTAGGAGAAAAGTACAAAATACATGTTGACACTTTTCCCTAGGCCAAAGAATAAAGCCTTAGGGAACCACTTGTCCTCTGGTACACAAATTTTAACAAAGACCATATAAATCTTTTCTGAGCCTGCAAACATGTGAGTCATTTCCATGCAATATAAAACCATCAGGTTGTTCAACATAAACTTCTTGTTCTATATAACCATTCAGAAAGGAGTTTTGACATCCATTTGTTCAAGTTTCCAAACAAAAATAGAAGCTAAGGAGATGACAGTTCAAATTAAAGTATACTTGGCAACCGGGGCAAATGTTTCATCATAATCTATGCCTTCTTTCTGTGAGAACCCCCGGGCTACAAATCTGGCTTTATGTTTTTCTATGCTGCCATCTGCAGCATGCTTGATCTTATAGATCCACTTTGAAGATACAACAGATTTGTCCTTAGGTCTAGGAACCACTTCCCAAACTTGATTTTTCATGATAGAGTTAAATTCTTCTGACATAGCATCTTTCCATACTTGTGACTGGTCAGCATCTTCAAAAGAAGCAGGTTCTGACTCACTAAGTTTATTCACAAGTGCAATGTACCCCCATAACGAGTTGGCTTTCTACTTTGTCTGAAAGTACCTTCAGGAGCAGCTATTCTTTTGGACTCTTGGATTATTTCTTTCAATTAGGTAGGTCTTCTTTTCACAGGAGGCTCTTCATGGCCTCGTTCCAGTGACTCAGGAGGGTCAAGAGGGAGATCATGATCTTCCTCCCTCTGATCATCTAAACCTTGACTTTCTTCAGGAGGAGAGAGAGGAGGTACATTAGTTTATGTAGGGAGTTCATTTGCCTTTCGGAAAGCAGCTTCCTCATTGAAGGTGACATCCCTACTGACCTTTATATGTCTTTGACCAGGGTAGTAAATTTTGTAGGCTTTGGAGGTTTCACTGTAATCGACAAAGACTCCTTTTCTACCTGAGGTTTCAAATTTTGACCTTTTATCTTTCGGGACATAGACATAGACAAGGCACCCAAATACTCTAAGGTGACTGACATCAGGGTTCGAACCAGAAAAGAGTTCCTCGGGAGTTTTATCTTTTAACAAGGCAAGGGGGCATCGGTTCTGGATATACACAGCAGTGCCTGAGGCTTCAGCACAAAGTGAGATAGGGAGGTCTTGGTCATGCAACATGGCTTTGGCTAACTCACATATGGTTCTATTTTTCCTTTCAGCTACACCATTTTGCTGAGGTGTATAAGGAACTGTCAATTGTTTTCTTATGTCATGTTCTTTACAGAAATCATCAAATTGTTTTGAGTCTTGACTCATAATCACCCCCATTGTCTAACCTAAGTGATTTGATTTTCTTTTCTGACAGATTTTCGACTTGGGCTTTAAATTTTTTAAACTTGGCAAAGGTTTCATCTTTTGATTTCAGGAAGAAGATCCAACATTTTCTAGAGTAATCATCTATAAATGTCAGAAAGTAGAGACAACCAGACAAAGATAAGCTAGACATGGGACCACATACATCAGAATGAACAATCTCTAATATGTCTTTTGTTCTTGTTTCACTTTTACTGAAAGGTTTTCTAACATTTTTACCCAAAAGACATCCTTTGCAAATTTCCTTTTCAGAAACTAAAATAGGGCATGCCACTTACCATTTGTTGTAGATCTGGGAGAGCCTTGTGGAAGAGATGCATGAATCTCCTGTGCCACAGCTCGCTGCTACTTATAGTAGTATGCACAAGTGCCTGAATAGGCTGTCCAGATAGAAGGTAGAGTCCATTTCACCCATAGCCAATAATCTTTGCCACATCATGACCTGTCTATCTGAAAATGTCATTATGTTGCCCTTGGCCTCAAGAGCTGGTACTGAGATGAGATTCTTCTTCAAGTCCGAGACAAGAAGAACTTCCTAGATATCCAACAAGGATCCAGATCCTGTGTAACTGAGCCAACTCCCAGTATCCTGTGTGTTGAGTTGTCCCCCAACTCAACCTTCATATTGAATGACTTATCCTTATAGTCTGAGAGTAATTCCTTGTTGCCTGTCATGTGAATAGAGGCCCAACTGTCTATCAACTAGTCATCCTCTCTAGCTGTGAGAGACCCTGTCAATGCTGAGACAAAGAGATATGGAGTTGATCAATCAAGGAGGGGCTTGACCTAGTTAGGGAAGATAATAGGATCAAAGGACTAATCTTCTTTTGAGATTTGAATGCAATGATCCTAGTGAGGACACTAACCCAAATCAACCCAGGGCAAGAATTGGTCTTGTGGCTAAGGCTTGCTATATCTCTGGATTCCACCGTCGGATTTGCTTGAAACTTGGAGGACCTCTAGAGATAACCCTAGCACAATAGTGGACAAAAAATTGAGGTGTTTGGATGGATAGAAAGGAATTTGAATGATGCCCTAGATGACCTATTAGGGTTAGGCCTAGAAGGAGAGGAAAAAAGCCAGAAAAAATAACCATTTTAAGTGACCACCAATGGTTGGATCAATGCCTTGCCTTTGGGAGAGATAGAGTCAAGGTGAATTGGTGATTTGGAAAGACTATACCCAATCAAGGAGACTTCTAGGCAACTTCGCATGGCAATTAGGGCAAGAGAGCAACTACTAGAAGATTTTATACTTCGATGTGCAAGAATTGGTGACTTATCAAGGTGTATTCAATGGAAATTAACCTCTAGGAACATTCATTCATTATATATGACACATGTAACATATGCAGTGCTATAATAGATCAAAAATTCCAAAATTTTGCATAATTAGAGGCAATCTCAAACCTAGATAGCAAAAATCCCAACAACATTCATGTGACAAGATGCAAGTGAAGAACAGACATGAAAAGAGCACTTACATGTACAATGAGTATATTCAATCATCAAATCAAGACAAATTTGAAACTCCAAGATCAAGAGAATAGTATCCAAACATCAAAATTCATCCATGAAACCAAACTCGTCCTCCAAAAGGGAATGTGAAATTCTCACAAGAGACACTAATCCCAAACAACTGAAGCCTCTCATCAATTCATATCCTTTCTAAAGAGTCAAGATGATCTGAGCCATTGATTAGGATTTAATATGGGTTGTTGAATGTTCAACGAGAAGATAATAAGAAGAAGCTCGATGGGCACTTGGAGAATACATCGAGTGAGAGATCTAGAGATCGAATTCTCAAGAAAGCAGCGCAGCAGTTGTCAGAGGAGTGATCGAGTTGATTTCCTGCAGTGAGGGGCAAGGATAGTGGCCGGTGGAAGTTTTCCTGATCCGGTGAATACAAAGCAGAGAAGGAAGAGTGAGATCTAGAGAGATAGCATAGAGCCACGGTGAGATCCATTCCTCAAGCGACTTCAGGATGTCAGGGATTAGCTAGCAGTTGTAGGTTTTGCACCTCAGTCTACGGAGTTTGTTCGTTCTGCCTTGAACAGTATTTCCTACGAGTAGCAGATCTTCATCCAGAGCATCCTGGGCAGAGAACACTTGCCAGATTGGGAGAGAGTTTGGGCAGACTTACAAGAAGAGATGAGGCACAATTTCGTGAAGAGTACCATAAGTGGCAGCAGCAACAGTGGAGTGAAGCCCAAGGAGGAGGAGGAGAATATAGCCCTTGCATCAAAGGGGCAGCAAGAGAAAAGGAAGCAGAAGAAGGACGTCTCGAAGATCAAATGTTTCAGTTGTGGTGAGCTTGGTCACTACGCTATACAGTATCCTCTCAGAAAGAAGGACAAGGAAGAGAAACATGATTAGCAGGTTGCACCTGCAAAGATCGAGGAGGAGTTTTCCAGGATTGCCCACATACCTCCAGGGGAAAGGTGGGGTGATCTAGTACTGTAGTTTCAGAGAACTACAGATGGGCAATATCCTTGAGGAGTCCACCTCTTGGATCAATACCTTGCTACAGGAGCCCATAAAAGAAGTAGCAAGATGGACCAGTGTCAGTTGGTGAAGAGGAATGTCAGAGTGATAGTTGCAGTGGCTAGGAACGCTAGAGACTGAGCAGCGCAAAGCAGAGTTGGAAACAGTGCAGTTGGCACAGTGCAAAGTCAGCAACAGCGCAGAGATTTCAGAGGGTCAGTGCAATGACTAGTAGCAGTCAGAACTCCAGTGACAGATCCATCATACTGAACACAGTTGGTTCAGTATTTTGGATGTTTTTTTGTTGCAACCAGGGTTGCAAGGGAGCACCACCCCCCCCCCCTCTCGAACCCACTCCCAATTCGCGCTCTGAGCGGGAGCATTTTGGGAGCGCGCTACGCTGTTAAAACGCTCCCTACCAAAGCAAGAGCGTTTCAAGGAACGCTCGGGAGCGTTCATACTTACGCTCATGTTCCAACAAAATGACATTGTCCGCGCACGGAGAGGAGGGTGGATTTTTGGAGGCAAGGGAGGGGGGGAAGGGGAGGGGAGGAAATAAAAGGCCCTCCCTCCCTCATTTTTATTATTTCATCTTTGAAGAAGAGAGAGCAAGAGAGTTAGAGAGGAGAGGAGAGGAGAGGAGAAAGAGAGAGCAAGAGAGAGCAAGGGAGCAAGGAGCTTGGAAGTTGAAGAGAGCTTGGGATTGAAGGACAAACTTCAAAGAGGTAGGAGAGTCTAATCTAATTTTTTTTTCTATGTGCATTTTTAATTTTTTTCAAACATGAAAATTTGATTTTCTTTTTTCTATGTGCATTTTAATTTGTTGAAAAATGAAAATATGAATTTTATTTTCTATGTTGCATTTTAATTTGTTGAAAAATGAATTTTTTCTTTTCTATGTTGCATTTTTATTTGTTGAAAAATGAAAAATTGATTTTTTTTTTCTATGTTGCTTTTTTTCCTATTCCCATTTGGCATTCCTCCATTGTTTTGCAGGTTAAAAACTTGAAAGTTTGAATTTTGAAATATCATGGCTATATGGCTTGGCATTTTCTTCATGTTGGCTCTGTTTTTTGTTATTATGGTGTTGGAGAGTAGAAGAAAGAGGCCTATTCCAAAAGAGGAGGATAAAGAAGTGGGTTATAGTGGATATGATGAAAATCCTGAAGAGGAGTACCAAGCTGAGGAGGAAGGAGAGAGTGGAGATAATAAGACCACAGTGACACCAACTAAAATTGACCAAACACCATTGTGGAAATATGTTACTAGGGCTGAAGCAGGGAAAGGGGGTGGAACCACTAAATTTTTATGCCCCCATTGCAATACACAATATACAGGTAGGTTCATACACCCGTGCTAGAAGGCACCTCTGTGGGAAAAGGCCATGGGATGGAGATAAAAATATAGGAATCAAAACTTGTGTAAGTGTGTCAGCAACAGATAGAGCCAAATACATAAGAGAAGAGAAGGAAGCCCAATACAAATCTAAAAGATATAAGGGTTTCATTGAATCTTATGCACCATCACATCATGGACAAAGAAGTCCATCAACTTCCACCCATGGCAGTGGATATGGAGGCACACCCAGACCAAACATCTCTTTAAGGCATAGAACCATATCCGATTTCCTTGACGAAGGGTCCAGGAGTGATGTGGCTTCAAAAAATTTCCAGTTTCTCTATGCATGTGGGGTACCATTCAATGTTCTTCGCTCACCTTATTGGCATGAAATGGTTTTCACCATTAATGATGCCCCCAAAGGATACAAGAGCCCTAGGTATGACAAGGCTAGAACCGTGGGACTTGATCATGAAAAAGCAAAAATAAATCATTCTTTGAGTAGAATGACAACCTCTTGGAATGAGCATGGGGTGTCCATTGTATCTGATGGATGGACAAATGTAAAAGGCAAGCCATTGATAAGTGTTCTTGTTGTGTCTGTTAATGTAGAAATTTACAAGGTAAGTTTCGTAGATCAAGAACCAAAGGTCACTGCTCACAAATCAGTACACCAGGATAATCACATGGTTAAAACCCTCAAAGAGGGAAACAATCCACGCCCTGAGCCAACGCGGCCACTTTAGGGAATTTATTAATATATAAAGAAAAGTTACATATGTTTCTCACATAAACGGTTACCGGACAAATGACCCTCCATGCTCTTTAAATAGAGATCATGGACCAATCAAGTGTTAAGCCACAGATCAAGTACCGTTAATACCGAGGTGACAGATAACCGTCGGATCACTACAAATCATGACCGTCGGATTATAAGTTACAAATGTACATGGTAAAGAAACACACTTTACCTAACTCTATACTAGACTAAGTTATTCTTAACTATTTCCTATGTGTTGGAATATCCTAACATCCCCCCTTAAGAACAACTTGGGATAGGATTGAAAGATTTACAAAGGTGACACAAAAGGAGCCTATTTCCTATGTGTCGAAATATCCTAACATCCCCCCTTAAGAACAAATTGGGATAAGATTGAAGGAATTACAAAAGTGACACAATAGGAGAAGGAAGGAGGCATTAGAGCCTATCCCCCCTTAATGACAACTTTCCTGAACTCCAAGCATGGATCGAAGTTTGGTAAACTTCGCTTCTGTGAGAGCCTTCGTAAAGATATCGGCTACTTGATCATTGGTCGGACAATACTGCACTTCAAGAACATGATCATGAATGAGCTTTCTGATGAAGTGTATGTGGAGTTCAATGTGTTTCATACGCTGATGCTAAACTGGATCTTTACATAGCTGAATGGCACTCTGATTATCACACCAAAGTGTAGTTGGATGTTGTTGATGAAGACCAAATTCAGACAGAATCTGACGAAGCCACATGGCTTCCTTGCTGGCTTCAACTGCACCACGATACTCTGCTTCTGCTGAAGAAAGAGAGATGGCACTTTGTTTCTTACAAGACCAAGTAATAGGTCCTAAACCAAGAGTGAATACATATCCTGCAGTAGACTTTCGATCATCAGGGTCACCAGCCCAATCAGAATCAGTGAAACCAATCAACAATGGAGATGCTCCTGCACTGTAATGAATCCCGAACTAAATTGTACCTCGAATATATCGAAGTATTCTTTTAGCTGCTTTCCAGTGACTTTCATGAGGTTGGTGCATAAACCGAGCGACAAGACCAACGGCAAAGGAAAGGTCAGGACGGGTATGGGTTAGATACAGAAGTTTACCAACAAGTTGACGATATAAGGTAGCATCAACTTCAGGGGTAGTACAGTTGACTGAAAGCTTGACTCCAGACTGAAAGGGAGAAGGGGCTGGCTTACAGTCTTCCATGTGAAAGTGGTGTAGAAGATCACAAGCATACTTGGACTGAAAGAGGGTAATGCCTTCCTTGGATTGCAAGACTTGAAGACCAAGGAAATAATGCAAGTGTCCTAAGTCTGTCATTTCAAACTTCTTTTGAGGCTAGACTTCACATGGTTTATATGGTTTGGATCACTACCAGTAAGGATAAGATCATCAACATAAAGAACAAGGATGGTGAAGGAATTACCCACTTTCTTGGTGTAGACAGTGTTGTCAGAATGACACCTAGAAAAGCCATTATTTAAGAGAAATCTATCCATTTTGGCGTACCGGGCCCGAGGAGCTTGTTTGAGACCATAGAGAGACTTCCTAAGGCGACAAACAAGGCTGGAGTCTTTTTGGATAAAGCCAGAGGGTTGTTCCATGTAGATTTCTTAATGCAAATCTCCGTGTAAGAAGGCAGATTTAACATCCATCTGATATTTTTCCCATTAAAAGGAGGCAGCAAGGGAAAGAACAAGGCGGATAGAATTTATTTTGGCAACAGGGGAGAAGGTTTCAGTATAGTCAATGCCTTCAACTTGTGGAAAACCTTTAGTGACAAGACGAGCTTTATGTCTATCCACTTTTCCATCTGGTCCAAACTTTGTTTTGTAAACCCATCTGCATCTGACAAGTTTTCTTCCTTTTGGAAGAGGAACGAGATCCCAAGTATTGTTTGCCAATAAGGAACGATACTCTTCATTCATAGCTTCATCCCAATCTGGATGACCGGAGGCTTCTTCAAAGGTTTCTGGATCAAGTTTTTCTGGAACTTGAGCTAATAAGGAAGAGGCTCTTTCAAACTGAGAACGTGTACGTCGTCAATCGGCAGGGTCACCTGCAAGAGAACCTGCTGCATCCCGAGTAAAGCGGACCCATCTTGGAAGCGGTGGAGTATAAGGAACAATTTCACGAGCTGGAGGAGGATTGTCATCCTCGTTGTCATCATCTGAACTAGAAGGAATGCTGTTAAAAATAGAAGAGAGAGAGAGAGGTGGCACATATGCCGAATCAGGCTCGCAGGCCAAAGTTGGCACACCCGCCGAACTAGGCTCGCAGGCCAATATATTTTCATCAAACTTTACATCTCTTCTAATGATTATATTTTTGGATTTTGGTTGAAGAAGTCTATATCCTTTGACATCTTCAGAGTATCCAACAAAAATACATTTTTCACTCTTAGGTTCTAAGGCTTTATGTTTCGCATCTAGAATATGGGCCCAAGCATCACTTCCAAAAACACGAAAGTGACTTACATATGGTTTGATTGAGCTCCAAGCTTCTTCTGGAGTTATATTCTTTAAAACCTTAGTAGGAGTGCGATTTACTATGTAATTTGCACAGTTAATGGCTTCTGCCCAAAAATTGAGACCAAGTCCTTTAGATTGAAGCATACAATTAGCCATTTCTTTCAAGGTGTGATTCTTCCTTTCAGCTACACCATTTTGTTGTGGAGTATATGGAACAGTATGTTGCAATTGAATGCCATGCTCAGTGCAGAAGTTGATAAATTTGTTGTTAACATATTCTCCGCCATTGTCTAATCTTAACTTAAGAATTTGATGTCCAGATTGTTTCTCAACAAAGGCCTTAAAGGCCAAGAACATGTTAAAAACTTCACTCTTGAGTTTTAAGAAATATACCCAAGTGCGTCTGGAAAAATCATCAATGAAGGTTAAGAAGTACTTGCAACCAGAGAAAGAAACAACAGGAAGTGGACCACATAAATCATTGTGCACAAGCTGCAAAGGGGCTGAAGCGTTCCAAGAGGCACGTTTGTCAAAACTATCTCGATGATGTTTTTCGAGTACACATCCGGAGCAAACACCATCTCGGCAAGATACCATAGGAAGACCCATCACCATATTTTCCTTACATAGAGTTTGAAGAGAGCGATAGTTTAAGTGACCAAATCGCTCATGCCAAAGTTTGCTCACTTCATCCTTATGAGCAACAAAAACGTAGGGAAGACATGATGATCCAAAGTTGTCAAACTTATACAACCTTGTGGAATCATCAACAATGCCAGTAGCTAAAATATGTTTAGGATCTTTAAGGTCCTTGATTACAACATCATGAGGTGAGAATTCTACTATTTTCCCTTCACCTGAATGAGTTATCTGATAAACAAATAGAAGGTTGCATGACAAGGTAGGAACACATAGTACATCATTAAACTGACCATTATCTAGATGAATGGTTCCAGATCCTACAACACTAAGAGATCTATCATCACCAACATAAATATGTTTGGTGTTACAATCATTTAAAGGCCTTAAAGGCCAAGAACATGTTAAAAACTTCACTCCTGAGTTTTAAGAAATATACCCAAGTGCGTCTGGAAAAATCATCAATGAAGGTTAAGAAATACTTGCAACCAGAGAAAGAAACAACAGGAAGTGAACCACATAAATCATTGTGCACAAGCTGCAAAGGGGCTGAAGCGTGCCAAGAGGCACGTTTGTCAAAACTATCCCGATGATGTTTTCCGAGTACACATCCGGAGCAAACACCATCTCGGCAAGATACCATAGGAAGGCCCGTCACCATATTTTCCTTACATAGAGTTTGAAGAGAGCGATAGTTTAATTGACCAAATCGCTCATGCCAAAGTTTGCTAACATCATCATTATGAGCAACAAAAACGGAGGGAAGAGAGGATGACCCAAAGTTGTCAAACTTATACAACCTTGTGGAATCATCAGCAATGTCAGTAGCTAAAATATGTTTAGGATCTTTAAGGTCCTTGATTACAACATCATGAGGTGAGAATTCTACTATTTTCCCTTCACCTGAATGAGTTATCTGATAAACAGATAGAAGGTTGCATGACAAAGTAGGAACACATAGTACATCATTAAACTGACCATTATCTAGATGAATGGTTCCAGATCCTACAACACTAAGAGATCACCAACATAAATATGTTTGGTGTTACAATCATTTAAAGAAGAAAACATGGATTTATTTTTATCCATGTGGTAAGAAGCTCCAGAATCAATGAGCCATTCATGAGAAGGAGAAGAAGAAGATACATTTAATGCATAACCAGATCTTGATGCTTGACAACCACAAGCAGAAAGTGTCATGCCTGAAGATGAAGGTGAAGAGTGCTCCAAATTGATATTGTGTTTCTTCATTGCTGCTTCTAAGGCTTCCATCTTCTTAAAGCATTTGGACCCTATATGGCCATCCCGATTGCAAAAGTTGCAATGTCTATCTGTCTTCTTCCCTTTGTTTTGATTTGCCTTATTATTTTGGTGATTTGATTTTTCAGTTTGCGGCTGAAATTGCTTAGGGCCCTTGTTTGGTTTAGGACCATATTTTTTAGGATACTGCTTCTTGGGATTCTTTTAATATGGTTGTTGTTGGGCTGCTAAGGCTTTCTTAGAAGCGTTTCCAGCAGTGATAAGACCAAGGTGTAAAAGTTTTTCTTGTTCTCTTATCAAAGAATCACAAAAGGCATCAAAAGAGGGATTCTTGTAGGTGGTTCCTGAAGAAATGATGGCTTCTCTGGTGGAATGGAAAGCCGAAACAAATACAGAGTATGCAAGGCCAAGCTTAGCAAGAATGCAATAGATGAGGCTACCATCATCCTTTTTGATCTTACAACCTTCTAAAAGAATTCTGAGGGTCTTAAATTTGGACAAAAAATCTTCAATGGAGGAGAAATTATTGGGGTCCAAAGTAAGCAACTCATTTTCAAGCTGGTGGGCCCTGATTTGATTTTGAATGCCAAAAATAGTTTTTGCTTTTCCAGGGCTTCATTAGGGGTATCAATGTCAAGGATATGAAATCGAAGATCTTGAGCAATGGACATTCCTATCAACCCTCGTGCTTGATCTTGTTTATTTTCCCATTTAGCAGCTTTATCATCATCGGAAGGTTTAGTTTCTTGTCCTATGGCTATTCTATAAAGCCCTTTACTTCTAAGTATATCTACCATGTGAGGTAGCCATTGAAAATAATTGGTGCTATTAAGAATAACCGGACATGCACTTTCCATTTTTTTTTTTTAAAATTGAAGCGGAGAAAAGCTAAAACTAACTGCTCCAATGGAAAGATCTCGAAAAATTAGGCTGTTTCAAAAAAAACGGCTCGAAAAACGGCTTCCAGATGAAGAAGTTATGCCTTTTGAAAAATCTGAGTTGTAGATGCCGAATAGTTACGGGAACGGAATGAAACGGCTTCCAGATGAAGAAGTTATGCCTTTTGAAAAATCTGAGTTGTAGATGCCGAATAGTTACGGGAACGGAATGAAACGGCTTCCAGATGAAGAAGTTATGCCTTTTGAAAAATCTGAGTTGTAGATGCCGAATAGTTACAAGAACGGAATGAAGTGCGGTTTTTTTTTTTTTTAAAACCACCCCTTTGAACAAAAACCTTTTACAAAAGAAGCTTGAGAAGGAGACTTGAACCCAAGACCTCTGTTCTTTTAAACTAAACCCTTACCAAGTGAGATAGTAAAAGGATCACGTTATTTTATGAAAGGAGGAAGGGGTTTTTTTTTTTACTCTTCGGTGTGCGTGCCTTTTCCTGCACAAAAAAACACAAAAAATCGAGCAAAAAAAAAAAACAAAACAAAACAAAATGCAAAGCCTTACAGCAGAATGTTAGATTTTCAGTTAGCCTTACCGGCAACTATCATTTTTTTCACTACTTATGATTTCCCGAGATCGCACAAAGACGCAGGGAAAGAGCATACTTAGCAAAAAAAATCCCTTTTCCCTGTTTCTGATTTGCAGATATCGCACGGAGCGCACAACAAAGAGCATATAAAGAGAAGAGGGTATAGATCCGGCAAATAAATAAAACCTTAACACCAAAAATAAACCGAAATAAGCAGAACTATTAACAAATATAACTGCAAAATAGATGCTTTATACCTCCAGATCTAAACTGACATAACTTGGGCAGCCGGAAACCTTTTCGCATGAAACAAAAGGCATTCCTCACTGTAACAGATGCTCCGGACACAACCGAGCAGTTCTCCAAGCCCAAAAATGTTCATAAATAGTAGATCTACAAAACGGCATTCGCATGCAGTCAAACCGGCTTCGGATTTTGATCAACAACGGACGCGGCCCTCAAAATAGCTCTGATACCATGTAGGAATTTACAGGGTAAGTTCCATAGATCAAGAACCAAAGGTCACCGCTCACAAACATATCACAAATCAGTACACCAGTATAATCACGTGGTTAAAACCCTGAAAGAGGGAAACAGTCCACGCCCTGAGCCAACGCAGCCACTTCAGGGAATTTATTAATATATAAAGAAAAGTTACATATGTTTCTCTCATAAACGGTTACCAGACAAATGACCCTCCATGCTCTTTAAATAGAGATCATGGACCAATCGAGTGTTAAACCACGGATCAAGTGTCGTTAATACTGAGGTGAGAGATAATCGTCGGATCACTACAAATCGTGACCGTCAGATTATAAATTACAAATGTACATGGTAAAGAAACACACTTTACCTAACTCTATACTAGACTAAGTTATTCTTAACTATTTTCTATGTGTCAGAATATCCTAACAGTTAATGGTGCAATATTCCTTTCATCATATGATTATTCAGATAAGTTCAAGACCAGCATCAATATTGCAGAACCATTACTTGACACAATTGAACATATTGGACCATACAATGTCGTCCAAGTCATATCTGATAATGCTGCTAATTGTAAGGCAACGGGAGCAATTATTGAGGATAAATACCCCAACATATTTTGGTCTGGGTGTTTGGTTCATACAATGAACCTTTTGATGCATGATATAATTAAAAACAAACAACCTCAATATAAATGGCTTGGTGATTTGTACAAGAGAGGCAAAAAAATGATAAGATTTATTACAAATCATAGCAATACCCATGGGCTTTTCCGCAGTCACTCAAGATTGGAGTTGTTGAAGGATAACAAAGACTAGATTTGCTAGCTATTACCTCACCTTCAGGTAAGAAAGTCATTGGCAGGCATGGTATCAAGTCCACACTGGCAAGTATTAAAGGACAGGGCAACAACATCAGTTGACAGGCAAGGTTTTCAACAGGTGGAGAAGACCGCTCTTGATCCTTTGTTTTGGGCACGTGTGAGGGAAATTTTGAATTTCACCAAGCCCATTTATAGCATGATTCGCTTTGTAGATACAGATAAACCAGTGATTGGGGAGGTGTATGAACAGATGGATAGCATGTTGGGGCAAATAAAAGATGTTAAGGAAAATGATCCAAACTTGTATTCAATGATTCACAACTGTGTGTGTGCAAGGTGGAATAAACTTAATGTTCCACTACATGCTTTGGCGTATATCCTTATGCCAAAATACTACCCTCCATCTTGGTTGGGCCAACCTCCACCTAGGGGTGGGGTTAGGATCAAACCTCATACAGATCCAGAGGTACAAGGGGGATATATGAAAGCATTAGACAAGTTAGTCCCTGACATGGAGTGTGCTAATTTGCGCCTTGAATTAGGCAGATACTTCAGTTGCACTGGTTTGTTTGGTTCTTTGCATGGAATGAAAGGTAGAGACAGAATTGATGCTCTCTCGTGGTGGGAAGCATATGGCAGCATGGGACTTTTGCCAAAATTGGCAAAAAAAGTTCTCTCATAGGTTGTAAATACTTCTTCTGCAGAGAGGTGTTCGAGCACCTACATCTTCATCCATAATGTGAGAAGAAACAGACTCAACGAAAACCGAGCAGAAAGCTTGGTTTATGTACACTACAACTTGAGGTTATTGAGTCATTATTGTGATCAGGCTTATGAGGATCTATCATATAAAATTTGGGACAACAACCCAGAGGACGATAACTTGGAGGACGGCACTATACATCTGGAAGAATTGGAAGTAGAACTTTTGAGAGATGAGGACAAAGCAAGAACATCCATGCCATCGCCACACCCACGATCCGGTAGTAGTGCCAGTGCCAGTGTTCAAGTTCCAACTATTGTTCCTGTTGTCGCTCCTAGAGACAGCCTTGAGTTGCGAAAGACCAATGCCTAGGACATCTTAAGATTAGACGTTAAATATGAACAACTGTATAAATGCCTCTAACAGAAAATGGGTCAAGAGAATAAGGGTTTTGGTGATTCAAGAATAGAGAAGACCATTTGAGCCTGATTCATGTGAATTCCCCAAACTGTGAGAGGGCTCGGGAGGATGTGAGGCAAGATGGCTTTTAAATGGGCCAAGTATAAAACAATGAGAAGAAACTTTTAAAATATGCAGAGGCGTTGAGAAAGAACGAAGAAGGAACCCGCAAGAGACAGGCTTAAGAGGATTAAGAATCTGTCCCCTATGAACTCAGAGGAAACGGATATGAATGAGATATGGACAACAACATAGGTTCGTGGAGCGCGAATTAAGGGAGTGCAACAAGCTTAATACATGAGCGTTAACACCTGAGCGTTATACAAACACGAATTTATGAATAAAAATTGCAGGCTACCGGCAACTACATTGCACGAACCATCAAAGCAGCATAACATGAAATATGATTACACATAAAAAGGAGATTACTGATAACAGAAGGAAACATATACATACTACTCATTGCTCCATCTGGAATCCAAATAACAGCTCTATATCATATTAAGTTTAAACAGCTCTCCCAAAAAAATGTATCTTTGAGCACAGGTAGCACAATCATACAAAACTACAGCAAAATTCTTCCAAATTCCAGAACCCTTCTTTCATTTTAGAACTCGCTACATATAGAGTTCTCCTTGAGGGTTTACGATCGAATATTCTCTCATGATCAACCCACACAGGTGAAACCAAAATATCCTAACAAACTATCAGAGCGTGCATCAAGAAATCACTCCTACAACAGAAAAATAAAAACAGAATTGGGTAAAATCGGGATTTTACCAGCAAAACATCACTGTCTAATCAGTAAAAAGAAACAAAACATTCGGCTAGGGAGGCCCAATTCCGAAATCTTCGAAGGAGTGGTGAGAAGTGGCAGAGAATGGGTGAGCGGTCTGGCCTTCATCATATGATTCCACCTGTTGTTTGAAGACCTCCACTCTTTTATTCTCATGATTTCCACTTCCCGTTGTGGAATAACCAATTGTGTTGTGCGTGCTGAACTCTTTAGCAGAGGATAAACGTTAAACTATGTGAAGTGCGAAGTGCGGGGAGGTAGGTGACGTGGCACAGACGGAGGTGGGACTGCACCCGCAGATCGCATGTCGCAAGGTTTAGCTGGAAGCAACGGGTCGTAAGTGTTAAGTGTTTCGGGGAACGATGTGCAATGGCGGCGAAGGTGACGTGGCAGATAGAGGTGGGGTCTCGCCCGCAAATCGCAGATCGCAAGTTTTTCATGGAAGCGGCAAAAGGTAAAGGTTATATTATGCAGAGTGCAAAATGCAGTGAGCAGAGAGGTTGGCGGTACGCAAAGGTAATTGAGGGTCGATAACGGTTTTGAACCGCGAGGAGTGGATTGTTTACGATAAGAATGAATCTTGTGGTCTTTCGGTGGGGGAAGGTAAGAAAGGGGTAATGGTGCGGTCTAAAGTGGGGGGGGCGGAGCTGCGAATAAAGAAATGTAGCACAGCACCTTAGATATGAAAAAATGAAGGGTAAAAGAGGGTGAATGAAGGTAAAGAGGATAAATGAGATGAACGAGGCGGAAATGAAGTTTGTTCACCATTAAACCTTATCAGCTACAATTTCCCCTTTCTACTGAATTGAAATGCAGAACGATTTCTTTGAAGCTCTTTGACAGTCAAGATTTCCCCTCCTTTCTCCTTCTCCACTTTGTGTGCAGTCACAGGCCAACATTGGCTCCATCTGGGGACAACATTGCTGTTCTAAGTGCATTGAGCGCCTGCAAACCTTGAATGCTTGTGCTTTATTGGGCTCATGGAGTCACAAATGCATACTGATTAGACAAAGTTTTATACCAACAGTCAAGTGGACACAAAAAATAGAAGATTAAATGGAGGATGATATGGAAGATGAAATGGAAAATGCAAACAGCAGATGAAACAAAATGGGGGCAGTGGAAGATGATATGGAAGATGAAATGGGAGAAATGCAAACAGTGGAGGAAACAAAATGGGAACAGTGGAATGATATATACAGTGAGCTGGATTAGCACTCATCAGTGATGAAAATAGAACTTGAGGAACTACCCATTCACGGGCGCCTCAAGTATGTCTCCTTCTAAATTCTCCAGCGCAAAGGTATTGTTGCCTTTGACCTCTGCCACCCTGAATGGACCAAACCAGAGGGAGTTAAACTTCCCATGTTTCGATTTGTCTACTCGCCTGATATCCCATCACAGCACCAAATCCCCAACTTGGATTTCTCTGTCTTTAGCTCTTTGGTCAAATAAGCCTTTCATTTTTTCTTGATACTCTGCTAGTTTGAGGCTTACATGTTCCCGTGTTTCATTCAACTCCAACAACTGATTCATTCTTCGGATAAGGTCATTTGGCTCCTCCTCGCTCTCTTGCAAGAATCGGGCCATAGGTAATGCAAGCTGAATAGGGAATACTGCGGCTCTGCCATACACCAGTTCATACGGGGACTTTCCTGTGGATTTTTTCGTGGTGATGCGATTTGCCCAGAGTGCAAACTTGAGCTGGGAATCCCAGTTCTTTTGATTTTCGTTGATGGTCTTCTTCAAAATCCCCACCAGTGTCTTGTTAGATGATTATGCTAGCCCGTTCCCCTGTGGGTAGTACGCAATGGAGTGTCCCAACAAGATGTTGTAACACTGACAGAAATTAACAAATTTAGTTGACTTGAAAGCCTGGGCATTATCTGTAATGATTTTAGCTGGGCACCCAAACCTAGCTATTATGTTCTCCTCCAAGAACTTGATCACCACCGAATCTATAGCATTTCTTGCGGGCACGGCTTTTACCCACTTGGTGAACTAATCTGTAGCAGTGAGGATCCATCTATGTTGATTGCTAGAGGTCGATTGAATCTCTCCTACGAAGTCAATTCCCCATTGTTTGAAAGGTTCTTCAACACGTACTGCGATCAATGGGAGAGGTGCATACCTTTGCTTTTCAGTGAACGTCTAACACTTCTCACAGGCCCGGACACGAGCATGTACATCACCAAACATTTTAGGCCAGAAGAAACCTGCCCTCAGGATCTTGTGTGCATTGGATTTCCAGCTATAACGTCCACCACATATCCCTTCGTGGAATTCGATCATCACTTGGTCAACTTCCTGCTCTGTTAAACACAATTGTAGGATCCCTGCCGGGTCCTTCCAATACAATCGCCCATTTGCCACAATATACTTTTGAGACTTCAGCCTCAAGGTGTGGTACTTGGCCTTATCATAATTAGGAGGGCATATCAACGTTAAAAGATATTCCACTATATCTTTATACCATGAGGATAGAAGGTACTTCACATGTGTTTTTTGAGTGGAAGATTCTATCCCTAGATGTGGACCTATATCCTCCTGTGCCTCTCCTCCTGTCATACACAAACTTATCCCCAAAGCTTGACAGTTGGATTCAGACAAGATTTTTGCCAGCCCTTGGCCTTTAGTGAACTTGGTAGGCATTATCTCCAGTTCGTACTCCTGAATCTTGGTTATCCACTTGCCCCTTTTTCCTTCACTGTCGCCCTGCACCAAGACATCCTTCACCGCTGCTGTGGGGACATAGGCGATTATGGCAGATTGTAACACATACACCCGGAATGACTTTAGAGACTTGACTAGAGCATAAGCTTGCTTCTCCAGGATATCATATTTCAGCTTGATGTCTCGCGGGACTTGGCTGAAGAACGCAATGGGTTGTTCATGCCCTTCGGCATTTTTCTGTAAAAGTGTTGCAGCTATTGTGTGAGGAGAGGCGAAAGAAAAAATCATGAACGGCTTCTCATAATCTGGACCAGCCAACACTGGAGATTCTGCAAAGGCCTGTTTGATCCTGTTGAAAGAGTCCCTGGATTCAGGAGTCCATCTAACTTCATTGTTCTTCTTCAGCATCCCAGTGATGTTTCGAATAATCTCAATAGCTGGGAGAATAAGGGGGTTGATCTGTCTCAACTTCTGCTTATGAGGCTTAGCGTCTTCTTTCAGAGGTATTTTGTGTCATGTCTATGTCAAAAGTCTTCAGATCCTGGTATGACCAAGCAAAGACGTCCTTATATGATTGGAACAGACTGAGATACTGACCTTGGTATTCTTCAGGAACCCCTTTTGACAGCTTCACCGCCTTCGTATCTTCTTCTGTCCCAATATTCACGTCCTTGACAAGCTCGTCGAGGGTCATTTTTCTGGGGTTTACTGGGATATCATTCTTGTCAAACAATCTCTCCAATGGCAAGAGCCCCCTGGGGATGACATTTCCCTTTAATTGCAAAACACAGTGTCGAGCCAATGTCTCTTCCCACCTGGTTTTTGGCTCTTCACTATCATCCTCAGGGACTGAATCGATCACCATATTTGAGAACTCGCCCACCGTTTCCATAAAACGCTAGACCTGCTCTTCATCTTCGAAGACTTGCCAATGCTTTATGTTGTCCGAAATGGAAGGGCGATATCGCACTTCGACCTCATATCTGAGCAAAGGATTCTGCGGGGGGCAGAAATTACTAGAAGCCACAGCTAGTGAGTCTGCCATTCCGTTCTTATCCCTCGGCATGAACTGAATGTTAAAAGCAGAAAAGAAGTTCTCAACTACATCCCATACCTCATTCCTGTAAGCTCTGGGCCGCGAGTGTTTAGTTTGGCATTGGCTCCTGACTTGCCTCACTACGAGCTCTGAATCTCCAAACACCTTGAGGTTCTGTATGTTCATGTTCCGCGCTGTCTGCAACCCCAACAGCAGGGCTTCATATTCAGCCACATTATTTGTGGCTTCGAATTCCAGCTTAAAAGAGAGGGGAACCAAGCATCCTTCTGGTGATATCAAGAGTAACCCAGCCCCGTTTCCTTCTCGTGAGTAAGCTCCATCAAACTGCAAGGTCCATATCTTGTTTTCCTCTTTGCTCATAGGATTCTTCTGTATTAGAGGATAGACCTTTGTTTCTTGCAGGAAATTTTCGTCCTCCTCGAGCATAAGACAAGAGAATTTGCCCTCCTTACCATATACCGAAGAATTCGTGGAACCATTGGCTTTGGTGACCATCTTCATGAATCTAGATTCACAGTATAATCTTCTTTCCTCCCCACCGAATACTGGAATAGTGGCATAGGTGAGGTCCAGTTTTATGGACCCTCCAATCTTGGATCCCCAAGATCTGGACAACAACATTCCAAATCGAGCTGGGATATCAGCTACAACAATGTCCATTACCATGCTTTTGGCTGGAATCTGGGCTAAGTTTACTACCAGATCTTTTATCATGCCCAAGCATTTCAGTCTCTTGGAATCAAAAGAATACAAGTCTTTATAAGGTCTGGTAATCTGCAACCCCAACTGCTCCATGACAGACAATGGCAACAGATTATGTGAAAACCCGGAATCTAACACGCAATTGTGCAATAACAGGTCATGTATAACTAGAGTCACATAGAATGGGGGAGTGGCTGAGTCCAGCTCTTCTACATGAGGTCCAAAAACTACCATGGGTCTTTCTTCTTGGATATTGAGACTGTCAGGGAGAGAGCCTACGCCATGGGGCTGCATGAATTGGGACACTTGGGCCTTGTATGAAGGTTGTTTTAGGAGCTCGATCAGGGGAACCAGAATCTTGACCTTCTCTAATTCACGTCCCTGGCAATGGCGCCAAAAGATGTTGTCGCTCCTAGAGACAGCCTTGAGTTGCGAAAGACCAATGCCTAGGACATCTTAAGATCAGAGGTTAAATATGAACAACTGTATAAATACCTCTGACAGAAAATGGATCAAAAGAATAAGGGTTTTGGTGATTCAAGAATAGAGAAGACCATTTGAGCTTGATTCATGTGAATTCCCCAAACTGTAAGAGGGCTCGGGAGGATGTGAGGCTAGATGGCTTTTAAATGGGCCAAGTATAAAACAATGAGCAGAAACTTTTAAAATATGCAGAGGCGTTGTGAAAGAATGGAGAAGGAACCCGCAAGAGACAGGCTTAAGAGGATTAAGAATCTGTCCCCTATGAACTCAGAAGAAACGGATATGAATGAGATATGGACAACAACAGAGGTTCGTGGAGCACGAATTAAAGGAGTGCAACAAGCTTAATACATAAGCGTTAACCCCTGAGCGTTATACAGACACAAATTCATGAATAAAAATTGCAGACCACTGACAGCGACATTACACGAACCATCAAAGCAGCATAACATGAAAGATGATTACACATAAAAAGGAGATTACTGATAACAGAAGAAAACGTATACATACTACTCATTGCTCCATCTGGAATCCAAATAACAGCTCTGTATCATATTAAGTTTAAACATCTCTCCCAAAAATGTATCTCTGAGCACAGGGAGCACAATCATACAAAACTACAGCAAAATTCTTCCAAATTCCAGAACCCTTCTTTCATCTTAGAACTCGCTACATATATAGTTCTCCTTGACGGTTTACGATCGAATATTCTGTCATGATCGACCCACACAGGTGAAACCAAAATGTCCTAACAAACTATCAAAGCGTGCATCAAGCAATCACTCCTGCGACAGAAAAATCAAAACAGAATTGGGTCAAATCGGGATTTTACCAGCAAAACATCACTATCTAATCAGTAAAAAAAAAACAAAAAAGTCGGCCAAGGAGGCCCAATCCCAGAATCTTCGAAGGAGTGGCGAGAAGTGGCCGAGAATGGGTGAGCGATCTGTCCTTCATCATATGATTCCACTTGTTGTTTGAAGACCTCCACTCTCTAATTCTCATGATTTCCACTTCTCGTTGTGGAATAACCAGTTGTGTTGTGCGTGTTGAACTCTTTACCGGAGAATAAACGTTAAACTTTGCGAAGTGCGAAGTGCGAAGTGCAGGGAGGTAGGTGATGTGGCACGGACAGAGGTGGGACCGCGCCCGCAGATTGCATGTCACAAGGTTCAGCTGGGAGCAGCGGGTGGTAAGTGTTAAAAGTTGCGGGGAGCAATGTGCGATGGCAGGGAAGGTGACACGGCAGATAGAGGTGGTGTCTCGCCCACAAATCGCAGATCGCAAGTTTTTCATGGAAGCGGCAAAGGGTAAAGGTTATATTATGCAGATTAAAGGGTAAAGGTAAAGGGTGTTTCTATAACTTAGCTTTAAACGATTTCTTCCAATGACCTTCCCTTTAGATTATTGTTGAAAACAATATCTCCCCCACTCATTATTGCATATAAAAAATCTTTGACTTGCCTTTTCGTCCACCACTCTTTTCAAAGTAATCTAGTATGTGGCAAATCTGGTATTGCAATGCCTCAATAACTGTCCTAGATGTATGCTTTTTGTACAGGGTCAATCCGAGGTGATAAGTCATTATGAAGCTGGAAGCTGTCCAGCACCCACACAATTTGTCGCATTGTCAATAACAAATCAGACCACATTTTTTACCCCAACTTCGAGAATAGCTTTCTCCAAAATCTTGATAACGTATTTTGAAGTATCTTGATTTTCGTTGGTTTTTCCGCCCGCCACCAGTACTTAAGACCCAGTTTCGACCACCATGCCAGGTAGACCAGGTACAGGCGGGCACGCAGTTCGAGGCGGTGGAACCCTGAGCCATTCAGGGAGGCAGTGTAACCATGATCTAAGCCACATTTTTAGAGGGCCCAAAATTGTCCAGTGTCCAAATTGGGCAAATTTTATATGGATTCTACACCCCTCGACGACAAGAATCTGATGGCGCTGTCCGTTTTTGCAACAAAGTTCTCCATTTTTCGGGTATTTTCTAGATTGGAAGTACAAGGGTGCTTTATGTAATTTTTCTTGTACTTCTTCTCGCAACTTAATGAATGAAGGCCTCCCCACTGTTGAGCAGAGCTTGGAAACGTAGTTCGAATTGGACAAACTCCGTAATCAATTTTTGGTGTCTTGGTCTCATGCGTGTCATGGTCTCTATGTTCTTCATTTTATGTGTTTATGATTCATGGTTTTAAATGCTGTGTTATATGTAATTCTTTAATGCATCTATAAGCAAAAGATCTTGGATCACAAATCCATCTCTGAACTGAAAATACATCAACAAATAGGCTCTAGATTGTCTTTAGCATCCAAAAAAAATCATGCTATAACAAATACCTACATATCATCAAAATCGTTACCCATATTGGGATCTTCGTCATCAATATAACCCTCTAAGCATTAAAATAAGATTAAAAAATGGAGCATATCAAGTCAAGATATTGTTTGAGTAATGTGTACATTTGGTAGAGTCATGATAGAGGAGTTCAACAACCAATGCCACTAACATCATAGTACATAGAGGGCTTGGTGCTCTTGATTAAATACTAGTTCCATACCCTCATACATGAAAAACAATGCAAATGTTGAAATCCTCCCAATCCTGAAATCCTGAAAAACTATTAAGTCTGCTAGATTTAGTGTGGGATCTAAAATTCTACTTTCTCCATATGAAATCCAATGAGGTTGTAACCACTTTCAAACATCCTGAGCCATTTCATGTTAATGTTTAAAATTTAAGTAAAAGAAAAAAATGAAAGTGAAAGATAAAGGAGAATGTTTTACTTAGCATGAATTACATAGCAATACTAGGGCCATAGGCTTGAATATTCAATGTTAGGTTGGCCTAGGGGAGAATTATAAGTAGTCCAACAAATGAGCAAAAAACAAAAACAAAAACAATTATTTTAAGCTCGCCCGCGTGGATATGGAGCACAAAACTGGTCTTGAACCAGACTGTTTGGTGAAATAGGCCAGTTCAGTACCAAACCGGCCAGTTCTGTTACAGAACCGACCGGTTCAGTACTGCACCAGCCTATTCCAATTCTGAAGACCAAAACAGACCAGTTTTGTGTCCAAACCGGTCGGACTGGCCAGTTCCCCCGTAGGACTGAGACTTGAGAGGCAAAGTAATAAATAGCAAAAGAGAGAGAATTAGTCACCTAAGCCACAAAGAGAAAGTAACTCGCATCCTAAACATTAAGAGAGTCAGTTTAGAGAGATGTATTGAAGGTAAGAATTTAAAAAGTTTCATCATTTCTCAACATTGAGCAATACGCAATCTGAAATGGTGTTTTAAAAACTGGCCAAACCAAAACTGATTTGTTTGACCCTAAAACCCTTTGAATCGGCCTTTGATCCACTAGTCCAACACTAAAACTCTTGAACCTATCCTTGAACTAGTTCGGCATCTAATCCTGTACCAGATCAACTAGTTCAATAAGAAACCTGATCAAACTGATCAGTTCAACCAGTTTTGTTCTGAACCACTGTCTATAGCAAAAATTAAAAGCATGAATCAATAAAATAACATAACAAACCCTGAATCACTACCTCACCCCCTGAAATCCTATAACATTTTTATGTAGTATGTTGTAGCATGTTGTTTTTTGGACTCTACAGACCATTTAGAGCCTCATTGTTTATGTATTTTGTTTCACCCTTACATTGTCTATACATGAGCATGTTTATATTTCATGTATTTTTAGTAAGTCAATACATAAACCAAGTCATTGTCGATTCTGATCCAAGCCCAGCTTTACCCTTGGCCAATTTTGAGTTCAATTCCATGTTTTAAAACGCAGGGGACTCTGAAAATTTCTTGAGAGTCAAGATAGTAACTATGAGCAGTGAGAAAATGAATGTAGCTGTAAATGAAAATCAAAGTAACTGTAAGCATGTTTGAGCGTTAAGCACTGAAAAACATGATACAAATGCCACTTTCAAGTTGCAATCTCAAAGGTCGAGGGCACAAGGGACGGAATCGTCAAGCATTGAGCTTCCATGAGAGGCAACATCACAGGGTCAAACTTGAGCAAGAGAAAAAGATGAAGTGTGCCAGACAATTAGATGTTAGTGGATTTTTTCAATTTTTATATTTATAGAGATATTACAAGTTTCAAACAAAATTGCAAATAGGATATGTCCTTAATCCAAAACGGTATGTGGAGAGGCCTGGGAGAGCACCGCCTATTGATGTTCCGAAGGTGAAGAAGCGGTTTTGAGTCAATATCGTATGAAAAAATATACTCTGGAAATGAGGCAAGATAATTCAGCAATAGTTTCTTCAATTTGTATAACTCAAAGGTCCATTCAACATAGTTACGAACTAGATCTAAGGAATGATTTACATGAGTAGCCCAAGCATCCCCAAAGAGGAGGTAGGGAGGTGGGGCATGCATGGTAATGGAGTCTCAGAGCTCCACAATCTTGTTAATCATATGCTGTCTCAAATTACTAGTTTTTGTGCATCAAAGAGGCAATGCTCGACTTTTATCTTCATCCACTCCAACCTGAAAAAGACTTGGGTCGAGGAAAGTGGAGAAGTTCATTATAGAGCATAATGTTTTGTCTCTGCTTTAGGAAGACACTTGATGATTTGTAGTAAGCAGTATTAAAATGGGGTGTCAATCTCGAGGATGTTGCCCAGACAAACGATAATGATGACATGCAATAGGAATTGATTTGGAATACACTGAGCATCATGTCAGAGGCAATGAATTCCAAAAGTGGTATTAATGGCAACATGGATGATGCTGAAGCATTTTTATAGCACATGGAAGAAGAAAACTAACCATAAGCTCTTTAAATCTAGCTAGTGACTTGTTTCATGTTTTTTTTTAATTATGAATTGTCACTTGCAATATTTACAACGCTTTCATTACTAATATTCATATGTTAAAGAATGATGGATGTATGGATCATGACGTATCATTATGTTTCATTTTGATTGACTTTAGTTTTTTAGTAATGATTTGTGGAAAACACAAAGATTCATTGAGGGCCAAATTATGTATTTGCCCACAGGAATTTGTTGCTTTCCTATCTTTGTTTCCTTCTTCTTCAGATTTAATATATTTGTTTGTTATTAACCATTGTTTGTTTTCTTATTTTTTATAAATCATTTGCCTTGATTATATATATATATATATATATATATATATATATATATATAGCCCTGAGGGTTAGCTTAAGTGGTCTAGATACAATCGTGAGGTTTTTTGATATTGTTGCCAGTTGTTGTTGATCACAGGCTTGACTCTCTTCAATTACTTTGTAGCAAGGCCCTGTAAGCCGGGCCGATGTTTTAATCAATTTACCATCCACAAAATGTAGAGAAGTACTCCAAGATTTCCCATGCTTTCATTCCAAATAATATATATATGACAAGATCCCCTATGTCGTGGTATAGCCTGAACATCCCGTGAAATTGGGAGGTTTCTCCAGATGCACAATGTATGCATATCCCCACATACCCTAAACATGGTGGAACATTGACATTCTCATTTAACTTCAAAGTGCTTTATTGATTTATGGATTTTCATCACCTTTAATGTTAGGAAAAATGTGTAATATTCTTATATTATTCGCTCTATATTTTCTTCCTTAAGTACTTAAGTCATGTCGAGAACAGGACATATACATGATACTGGTCCAAAAAAAAGGTTTTCTACCATCATTAGGAAACATTTCTCCCACATTGCAGGTTGTGGCCAGTTTTGAGGTAGTAAATGAAAGACTTTTCCTTGCTTTGGTTGCTATCCTTCCTTGGTTATTGAAAACAAGTCAAAAATTGGCATATAGTTAATACTGGTTAAAAAATCAATTAGTCTGCCCTCGCTAGGAAACATTTCTCACACATCGGAGGTTGTGGTCAGTTTGAAGTTAGTAGATGACGACTTTTATTTGCATTGGTTGCCCAGGCTCCAGCCAAAACAATAATTTAGTTCATTCGTGTCTTCTTTGATGCACCTCAAATTTTCCTGCAGCATTATGGAAGATATTGGAACAATTCACTTGCAGATTGACTTCATAAAACGATGGTGTACATTTTTACACCGGCCATGTCGTGAGGAGGGTGAGATAAATCCATTCATCATTAGTTAGGCAACTTGTTAAGCATAAAATCGCCTCCTTTCAACTTCCTAGCCAACAAGGGATCATTGGTGAGATTGACTGAATATTAGGTTATCCAGCAGGCTGCTATTCTCACTGTGGTCTGTCCCACCTTAATGGCATGGTTAAAAAAGGATGCCGCATATGTTTATCACATAGACAGAAACGGTCCTAAAGCTGACAAAACAACAATTTATTTCTCCTTCCATTTTACTTCATCTTAGTATCAATGACTGGATTGTACTAAACATTTCTTTGACTGAAAACTGTGATTTTCCACCTTTTGCTTCAAATAATTTACAGAGGATTAGAGAAACACCTTCGTCTGAGACGAGCCGAACAGGATCGGAGGTGATTGCATTATTAATCCGAGGACCTTCCGGGTCATCCGCAGCCTGTTTTACTTCTCTCTTGCCGCCTTCCTCCTTCTTGGCCTTTAATGGCAATGCTCGGATCAATAAAAACAAAAGCACCAATAATCGAAATTAATGGCAGCGTAAACAGATAGATATATTACCTTGGCGAGGACTGCATAGCTCCTTGTGAAGAAAAATGGGGCATCTGAATGTGGACGCCATAATGGGAGAATGTTTACCTCCTCCTGCTGTTGGAATTGGCGTCCATGTACTAAGCTGACAGGCACTGAGACATTGAAGGGCCAGTTGTGCCTTTTATATTGATTTAAAATAGTTGCAGATCTGCTACAGCGCCGTAACCAAATGCCCATTTCTGCTATCGTCTTCACATCATCACATCAATACTACAAAGCTAAAACCACGAACCGTGATCAAATTGGAAGGGTTTTCGACCCTTGACAGTCCATTTTGTTTATCGAAGAAATTAAGACGATTTAACAATGAACGTTGAGCTATTGAACATTACAATATTTACTAGTGCGAAAAACAAGAGCTCAACTTTGCTCTTTAACTTTAAGCCCGATAGTTTCCCTGTGTGTCGGTCGAGAAGAACCGAAGGAAACGATTGATTTAGTGATCCTCTTTGCTTCTTTCAAAACATATTTATCCAATTTGAGAAAGTAATTGCCATTATATGTCTTCAAAATGCAATATAATTGGTCATTTGTGTCATGACCCACCACAAGGACCCTAGTCTACGACCCCCCTTAAAAAAAAAGAGAGAGTGAACTTCAATTCACTGTAATGAAACAATAAATGTTATATTTGAAATGCATTCTCTGGCCATTATTTTGGGGAAAGCTACATATGGTATGCCCGTAATATAAAACATAAAATAGGTAAAATTGGATCTGTAAAGTTGTAACTCATCCTGCATGAATTAAGCAAGGCAAGTTGATTCACACATGTTGCATTTGTAATGTCTCATAAGAAAGATAAGGTAGGTTAACTTGGACAATGTTGTTCTTGAAACATGGTTGGAGATACACAAGGAATGTCAATTCTAGTCATGTTTCATTTGCAACATTGTATGGGATATGTGGCGGTGGATCTCTACACTTATGTTTCTTGTTTTGATGGTTTCATAATAGCAATACAATGACAGTAGTGAAATTGATATGTAAATCATGGCAGAGAAAAAATTACATTGAATTCAATTGAGGAATTGAAGTAAATGTAGTCCATTATTACGATTTCTCAATACTTGCTCATAGTTTGCCTCCTTTGTTGCATTATATTACTATTTCTCAATATATACTCATGGAAGGGGCTAACGAATTAGAAGGAGACTGTGTCCCTATATTTTACTTGTGACACTATTTGACACCAAATCAAGGATGATAAATAAATTAAGGGAATGCATAGAGAGAGTGTAAGCAAACTTAAACTAATTGTCACCAACATTGTTTGCATGTGGAGAACTCGACTAGACGAGATGGGCCAAGTTATTCAATGTCTAACTGGATAGAATTTTTTCCAAGTGCAACCCAAGCACGCAAAGGAAACACCATAAACTATGGAAGGAATTAGAGGCTAGGGGGGTGAGGGTAACATTAGCAACTTGCTTTCTTTTCCCATGAGGATGCCCCAAGCTAGAGCTGGAAAATACTGAATCCAAAAACAACATCATATCAATTTGTGTTAGTAGAAATATCATAGCCCACATGGAGAGAATAAATAGAATGCCACTATCGTGAGTGAATTTTCAATTCTTCGACCACATGCCGATGAAAATAATTGAATAGCATGCCTTTGTAAGGCTTCCTTTCTTAATAATCATTGAATGCCCCCTTCATGAACCACCGTGGTGAGACAGGCTCTTTGGGCGTGCAAATTTACTCAAGGGTTGCACAATCCTTTCTCTCTGTATATAAAAATCTATCAAATAACATTTGCAACAGGTGATGGATGCTTTGTATTAGTCATAGGATAGTGGGATGGGAGATTCCCCATGCCTCCTACATGATAATGTTGAGAGCATTATGGAGGTGTGATGCTATGTCACCTCAAATGTGGCTTGGTGGGATGAAAACAACTTGCCCCCCACCCTCTCTTGATCCAAGCACCCCATAAAATTGTAACCTAGTTAACTCTTAAAAAATTTTAACATTTTGGCACTGTAAGTATCATAAGTTAAGTGTTTTTATGGCTAACATAAACTATTTTTAGTCTCGTAGACTTTGAAATATCATTTCATTTCATAAATTAATACCAATCAATATTGATTGATTATTTAATTTATATGACTACACCAATTTATTAAACAAATTGATAACTTTTTTAAAGTAAATCTTTTTAAAATTTAAATATTTATGAATGAATAAAGAATTCATAAAAACAATGGATAACATTTTAAAATGAAATATTACAAAATTATAAATAAATAAAAATTTTAATAAATAAAATTTTAAAAATTAAAAGTTTCTTATTTTATAATTAAAAAATAATTATTTTTATAATAAAATAAAAATAGTAAAATATACCAACTTAGATAATAGTTTCACAAGTACGAAGTGACACCTACCCTTAAAAACAATTTATAATATTTAAAATTTTCCATCTTCATAATATAATTTTAAAATAAAATAAAATTCTGTAAATAATAGGTAATAGTAGAAAAAATATACGAATTTAGAACATAGTTTCACATATCACACTTCCTTAAAAAAATAATGTTTCCTTTTGACTTACCCGTGGGGAAGGATAGGCGAGTTACCTTTCATGTATCCAAACAACTGCTTAGAAGCATAAGACAAACCTCCTAGCCAAGCCAGAGAAGTAAGCAAGCATGGGTGTGCACTGAAGACAAACCTTTTTGTCAAACTATATGACTCTGTATTTTATTAATAGGAAGTCGTTGCACTGAAGAAGTCTGCAACATGAATTGAAATAATGCTTATATGGACTTTGATTATAGTCGAAAGACTGCCGGGTTTCCTAGTTAAAGGTTAGTGTAAACATATAACGTTGTTGGAAGGTACTGAAAATGCAGTGAAATCGAATCGAATCGAGTAGGGTGTATTAAAAGACTAGAAGAAGTTTTGTGTTAAACAACCCTCTGCACACTCACATAAACTCGGTAGTTGGTCGTAGAAGAAAAAATGCAATTAAATTGAGGGTTAGTGTTGTGGAGGTAAATCCCCTCTGCGGACAGAGGCGATCCCTACTAGCCCAGACCGGGTCTAGCAACAATCGTTCACGCTATAGTGCAGGTTCCTAATTGCAGATAAACCGACTAGCGATGAAGGCTTACCTAGAATCCAACGTTGTCGCTTGTAGAGAAAGTAGCGCTCCCGTTCCTTAGCTCTGGCAGATCACAATCCTCACGATCTCTGTGATCGGACACCTACACACGCAAGAAACAAAACAAACGCAAGTGTAAAATCCAGTGCATACAACTATATGTCAGTCAAAGAAGACATAACTCATGATCATTATCAAGAACAAGAATGGAACCATAACCAATAGTCGCTTATCATTAATTAATCAAAAGAAGAATACAACCATAGCTCTGACGCTGAATTATCCTTCGGAGGGTCGTCAGCAAAACGTGTCTCGATAAAGCCTATCAGGGATGGGACAAGCCTCTCTCTTCCGATGTGTCGACAATGATCTCCTTGCTTGGATTTGGCCTTAAGGGAATGGATCAAAGCTCTTGCAGCATTAGGCTCTTGGGAACTTGGAGACTAGCTATTCATCCATTCAGCCATTCAGCCCCTTCATCAATGGATGAAGGCTATATTTATAGAGGAGAGGAGGAGGTTGGGATCCCTACAATAGTGGAAGAGAGGCCTTATCCCTTGGGAGGTTCCCCAAAAGGTGGAAACAAGAGTTTAAAGGAGGAAGGCTGTATATTCAGCGTTAATTCTGATGACTCACCCACGGCTGTTGTAATCTAAACTTCGCCTCTTTAAAAACCTTCAAAAGAAAGGTTAATCTGGACAGTAGGCCAATTGGCTACGGCTTGTTAATTTTCCTTATCAGAAAGACATAACTAGCTACTAGCATAAGAAGTGCACAGTGCTTTAGGGGTCCGTCAGAAATGATCAATGTAATAGCCGTTATCTCATGAAAGGATGTGAATAGATGGTATTTCAGAAGGCATGAACTCAAGTTGTCACAGAAATGACCCATCACAGAAATGACCCCCAATGGGCGATATGGGAGAATATAGTGGACTAGTGACAAATTACCTAAAATAGCAGACTGAACTGCTGAATGATCAAGCAGTTTTTTGTTGTGCTAAGTGTCTTTTCAGTTTATAAACATGTGCATACTTGTCTCATTAGTTTTCTTAAGGATTGAGGATTTTAACCATGAATTGTAGATGCTTTTTAGTGAATTAGAAGCATAAAACAAACTTAAATAACACTACATAGCAGTGTAAAACAAAGAAATAAGTCACCACATGAAATTTACGTAGCAGGCATGATGAATCAGTTCACCCCTCCCGGGCTACATCTGTTGGTCCAGCACCCAATGGCATGTCCATCTTTCATTATGCTCAAAATTTTGCAAATACATGTAGTTATAGGGCTCTAATGGTTGTTTTCTTTGCACCGATGGCTCTAGAATCCTCCAATTAGCTAAGAATGACTATTCATTCACTTCGAATAGTCGAAAATTGGGCCTCCTACACTTTTGCCCAGTTTCACCTATAAAAACTCCACTTAACTGGAGCTAAATTAGGCAATTTTGCCCAAAATGGTGCGCTTCCAAATAACCTGCCGAATCTAACTGCAACATTAAACTTAACGGTTGGGGTGGCCACATGCCAACCCCAACCCCGCAGTCGTTGTGGTCATTAGCGAAACATGTGGTAATAACTATGGTAATAAAATGGAACTGAGGTTGAACTCCGATTAAACCTGACTGCGCGGAAACATTGGCAACAAATGTTTGCCATGTGACACAAATGTTGCAGAAACGGTTTAACGTTGCAGTTTTATTGTCGTTAAGTTTAACACTAACTGCGCAGTTGTAGTTTTATGTTAACGTTGCCATGTGATACCACCGGGGACCGCTGGCGGGTTGGGATCGTCGGCAATCCCCAACCCCCAACATGATTTGTAACAAACTTTAAATAGAAACTGCAGACTATAGGGTTAAGAAACAACGTGCAGAGCGAGTGGTATGTCATGCGCTTGCTGGGCAGGAGGTCCCACGGTCGATTCCTGCGGACTCCACACAAATTTTAATACTCCATTACAGGGACACGTGGTGGCCTCAGGGCTAGCCACATGGCACCCTGTGATTGGCCCTCCAAACCGTACCAAACTCATTCGACCAATAGGAATCAGACACTTGTCATTCATTGATTGATTATGAGGAAGGAATATTCCTCGTAATATTCCCTTTTACTGACTGTGCATCCACCCACTTGTTGATTGTGCATCCAAGTCAAACCTGGTCAAATTGTCGCAATTTTACCTGTTTGGCATTTTGATTAGAATGCGATCTCTCCCTCATACAACATCGGTTTTTTGAACTGTTCACGGCGCCGGAATCAGGAAGACGAGATCTACGCAATCATCCTGGTTTCAACCCAATCCTGTAACTTTGAATTTTAAGCAAAAATTATGAACACCTGATCACTCCTCCCCATTGGGAAGCTTTTGGACCCCAAAAGACTTGATTACATATTCAGTAGATGATGGTACAACTCCCTCACCTTTCCAACCTGCATCCATTTTTCCTTGCTTGGTTTAGTGCCTTTGAGCCCAACTCGAAGGTAGTCAACACTTCCCCTCCTTGATGCTCTTATCCTCCTGTCAAGAATTGTATCTTCTTTGAGCTCATCCATAAATTCTGGTGAGAAATCTTCGATAGAAGGTAGCTGAACATCACTTCCTTGATCATTGATCCAAGGTGGCTCATACAAACATAAGTTTTCAACATTAACAACTGAATACATATGCATATAAGAAGTCAAGTTAAGTTCAAATGCATTATTACCAACATGCTATATGATCTTGAAAGGACCATAGCGAATGGGTTTTAGCTTTTTACCTTCCCCTTGCATCCTTGCTTTACTAATGTGCAACCATACCTCATCTCCCTCTTGAAACTTGTGATCAACTCGATGTTTGTGATGCCTCTCTTTGTATTTTCTTTGACTTTTCTCAAGTTGTTCTTGAACTTGTTGATGTATAATCTGAATTTGCTCAATGAACTTTCAAGCCTTATCAATGTCACTATGGCCATCAATTGCAACATCCTTCCCAAAGATGAAGACTAATGGCGATTTTGGAAAATACCTGAAGCATACTTCAAAAGGTGATGTTTGTGTTGAAGAGTGCTTTTCCCGGTTGTAAGCATGTTGAATGTAATGTAGTTGTTCATCCCACAACTTAGGATGTTTGCAGTTGTTCACCACCTTGGTTTTTCCATCTATTTGTGGATGAAAAGCGATACTCTTTTTCAACTTTGTGTCCATCATGCTCCATAGATTTGACCAAAAAATCCCAATGAACCTGGAATCCCTGTCACTAACAATAGAAGTTAGCAATCCAAAATGAACCCTAACGTGTTGAAAATAAAGTTCAGCAGTTTGTTCAACAATAATGGTTTTCTTACATGGCATAAGTATACACATTTTACTGAATCTACCCACAACTACATAAATATAATCACTTTGTTTTCTTGACATAGGTAGACCTCCAACAAAGTCCATGGAGACACTCTCCCGTGGCCTTAATGGTACTGGTAGTGGCGTGTACAACCCAAGCTTCTTATTACTAGGCTTGCTTGTTGCACACACAGAACAACCTCTTATAAAACGTGACACACTATCTACCATGCGAGGCCAATAGCAATACCTCTATAGATGCGCCATTGTTTTGCTTACCCCAAAGTGTCCAGCAATAAGAGATGAATGAGCTTCTCTCATGACACTTAGCCTCTCTCCTTGTGGAATACATAGTTTTCCCAAATGAAACAACAAATTTCTATGCATGTGATAATATTTTTCTTCAACTTGATTCCCTTCACTCAACCTAGCATACACATCTTGAAAATCAATGTCATGTGCATATTGTTTTATGTAACTCTCATGTACAATAGAATCATTTTTTAGTAAAGTAGAAGCACTAATTATTGGTCTTGAAAGCATATCAACAACTTTATTGAAAATACCTTTCTTGTACCTTATAACCAAGTGAAACTGTTGAAGAAATCCCATTCACCTGAAATGTCTTGACTGCTGCAATTTTGTTTGTGACTGCAAGTACTGTAATGGTTGGTGATCGGTATGCACAATAGTCTCTTTACCCATAAAGTAGTGTTTCCACTTCTTGACACTTTGTACCAACACATATAGTTCTTTGTCATATGTAGGATAATTATTCACATCACCATTAAAAGTTTCAAAATGAAAAGCGATAGGCTTACCATGCTACAAAAGTATTGCGCCCATGGCATAATCACTAGCATCGGTTTGAATCTCGAATGGTTGTCTCAAATTTGGTAATGCAAGGACTGGAGCTGAACTGATCTTGTCTTTTAAATCTTCGAAAGCTTTTTTTTTTTTGCCTCCCCATTGGAAGCCTTTATTCACACTTGTCACTGCATGCATAGGAGTTGTGATGGAAGAAAAGTTAGCAATAAACTTTCTCCAATATTGAGTTGCACCTAAGAAACTTCTTACCTCGGTTATTGTTTTGGGTGTGGACCAATTCACAATGGCCTCCACTTTAGAAGGATCAATCCTCAATTCTCCTCCTCTTATAATATGTCCCAAATAGACCAAAGAAGTCTTTCCAAACTCACACTTTGACATCTTAAGAAACATTTTCTCTTTCTTCAAAATATCAAGCACTCTATTAATATGCAAGACATGATCATCTCTTGTTTTGTTGAAAATTAAAATGTCATCTAAGTAGACAATAACAAAGTCATCAAGGAATGGACGCAAAACACTATCCATAACATGCATGAAAGTTGCTGGTGCATTACACAAACCAAATGGCATAACTAGCCACTCAAAGAGTCCTTGTTTGGTTTTGAATGTAGTTTTCCATATATCACTTTCTGCAATTCTTACTTGATGATATCCACTTCGTAAATATAACTTAGTGAAAAAATTTGCTTCTTTTAGCTGGTCAAGCAAATCATCTATTGTTGGGAGTGGGTAACGATACTTTACCATAATCTTGTTCAAAGCTCGAAAATCTACACACATGCGCCAAGTCCCATCTTTCTTTGGTATCAAGACTATGGGTGAACCGCATGGCGAGGTGCTTGGCCTTATGATTCCTTTGTCCAACATCTCTTTGATTTGCCTCTTTATTTCAGCATTCTCCATTATCGACATGAGATACATACCGATGTTTGGAAGAGGACAATCTTGTTGCAACTGAATCTCATGTTGAATCTCTCTTTTTGGAGGCAATCCTGTTGGCTCCTAAAACATCTCATGATGTGCATTAACTACATCGTATAAATCTGATTTCAACTTAGGATCACATCCCTCAAATGATTCATGATTAACATCAGCTTTAGGCTTAATCATTAGAAGAACAAAATTCTTACTTGAATTTACCAGCCTCTTTACCTGTCCAACATTTACCATAGCAATGTTTGTCTTCTTGCGATGTGCTATAACAACGAAGTCCTTGCCATCTTTGAATAAATGATATTTTTTCTCATGGCGATGGAAGATTGCTTTCTTGTCATATAAGTAAGGACTCCCTAATACAAGACCAGTGATTTCAAGCAGAACCATATCTAATTCAACTGTGTCAACAAAATTTGCAGTGATTGCAAACCGAAATATACATTTCTTTGAAACCTGTAGATTTACATCCTTACAAATCCAACCTAATGGATATGGTTTTGGATGTGCTATGATCTCAAGATTAAGTTTCTTGATGAAGTCTTCAGAGATTAAGTTTTCTTGTGACCCACTGTCAAACAATGTGTCAATCTTGGTATGCTTGGATATGACCCTCACATGAAACGGTTCTATCCTTTCTTCTTCATTTGGTGTGTTTATGTGACAATTTGATGTACTGGTACTCGGTTTGGTTTCAATTTATTTTCCCTTCTTGTTCTTCAATCCCATGGCTGTAATATTAGTTTCGTCGCCTGAATCAGATCCTAAATCATGTTGATCTATAGTTGCAGTTTTCTGTTTCCCTTTGTTATTGGGTTTCTTTGGCCTCATTTCAGGATGTAATTTCCAACAATAAGTTTACAAACCAATGACTTCTTTTGAACAATTTTTACAAACCAATTTTTCTCCCTCTTTCTTAACAGATGCATTCTTTTTATTTTTACCTTTTGAGGTCTTTTCCTTGGCTTTACCCTTAAAAGGTTTCTTCCTACCCTCCAGAAATGTTCTTCCCTCTAGCTTCTAGATGTGTGGCCTGAACACATACTTCATCTAGACTGGTGGGGTTAAACATGATAATAGTATGCTTTAGATAGCTATGTAAGCCTCCTATATACTTGAGGAAAGTACCTTGGCTCTACAAATCTACCCTTAATAAGAGAGCTCTTCTCCTAAATTCTTGGGTGTATCCTTGCACATTTTTTCCCTTTAATTGCCAAAAGTTCTGCCAGTTCGTTATAGCTTTTTGCATATGAGATAATGGATAAAACTGTTGTTTTATAGCAGTAATGAAATCTGACCATGATAGAATAATCTTACCATGTTTCTTGATTTCGTCCTTTGTCTTGGCTTCCCATCAAACAAGTGTTGCACCTTCCATTCTCAATGAAGCTAATTGAATTTTGGTATCATCATCTTGAAGGTTCTGGATTCTCAAATAGACCTCCAATTGTCTAATCCAATTATCAAGCTTTTCTACATTGACTTCACCATTAACCATTAAACATTGATAATTCAAACTTAACATCAAGTTTTAAAAAAGGACTTTTACCAGTGTTCTTTGACTTGTGTGGCTGAAGTACTGAAGAAGAAGTAGAGGATGATGACGATGAGGGTGAGAATGATGGCTCTCCATTGCCTCCATTTCCTCCATTTCCTTTCTTTGAATTATCTTCATCATTGTGACCTCCTGAAGATCCTTGTCCTTCCTTGTGAAGTTTAGATCCTTTTCCATCCAGTATCTCATTCCTTTCTTGATAAAGGATTCTAACCATCTCAGTCGTGTCAAGAAATTCTTTCCTGGACACTCTTTCTTCCTCCATGGGATCAACTTCTTCATGGATTTCTCCTTCCTCTTGAGGCATGCTTAATATAGCTTCTGCTTCCTTAGGAGGTGAAATAGGTGGTGAGATTGTGACAATATTGATCTCCTTTGCTTTGGCTCTTTTTGAGACACTTTTGTTTCCACCAATTTGCCTTCTCCTCTCTTAAGCTTCAGCCTTGTAAGCATCTAAAACTTGTAAACAATTAAACAATTCTTTGCACTAAACAACACCAGAGAATAAACTTTAGCTCTGATACCATTCTGATCTGAAATGACTGTATTAGTTTTTTTGTGCTAAGTGTCTTTTCAATTTATAAACATGTGCATACTTGTCTCATTAGTTTGCTTAAGGATTGAGGATTTTAATTGTGAATTGGAGATGATTTTTAGTGAATTAGAAGCATAAAACAAGCTTAAATAACACTGAAAAATTGTGTAAACAGAGAAATAAGTCACCACATGAAATTTACACAGCAGGCATGATGAAGCAATTCACCCCTCCTGGGCTACATCTGTTGGTCCATCTCCCAATGACATGTCCATCTTTCATTATGCTCAAAATTTTGCAAATACATGTAGTTACAATGCTCTAATGGTTGTTTTCTCTGCACCAATGGCTCCAGAATGCTCCAATTAGCTAATAATGACTCTTCATTCACTCTAAATGGTCGAAAATTGGGCCTCCTACACTTTTGCCCAATTTCACCTAGAAAAACTCCACTAAAAGTGGAGAACTCCACTTAACTGGAGCTAAATTAGGCAATTTCGCCCAAAACGACGCGCTTCCAAATAACCCGTCGAATCTAACTGCGGCATTAAACTCAATAGTTTGGGTGGCCACATTCCAACCCCAAACCCGCGGTCGTTGTGGTGGCAAGCGAAACCTGCGGTAATAACTATGGTAATAAACTGGAACCGGGGTTGATCTTCGGTTGAACCTGACCGCGCAGAGATGTTGGCAACAAACGTTTGCCATGTGACACAACTGTTGCACAAACGGTTTAACATTGAAGTTTTATCGCCGTCAATTTTAACACTAACTATGTGGTTGGAGTTTTATGTTAACATTTCCATGTGATACCATCGGGGACCACCGGCGGTCCCCAACCCCCAACATGATTTTTAACAAAATTTAAATAGAAACCGCAGACCATAGGGTTAATAAACAACATGCAGAGCGGGTGGTATGTCATGTGCTTTCTGGGCAGGAGGTCCCGTGGTCGATTCCTGGAGACTCCACAAAAATTTTAATACTCCATTACAGGAACACGTGGCACCCTGTGATTGGCCCTCCAAACCGTACCAAACTCATTCGAACAATAGGAATCAGACACTTGTCATTGATTGATTGAATTTGAGGAAGGAATATTCCTCAGAATATTCCATTTTGCTGAATGTGCATCCACCCATTTGCTGACTGTGCATCCCAGTCAAACTGTCACAATTTTACTTGTTTGGCATTTTGATCAGAATGCGATATCTCCATCATACGACATTGATTTTTCGAAATGTTCGTGGCACTGGAATCAAGAAGACAAGATCTATGCAACCATGTTGGTTTCAACCCAATCTTGTAATTTTGAATTTTGAGCAAAATTTATGAACACCCGATCAGTTAGTGCCATTTTCCCTTAGTGATGGATTCTCCCTTGTACCAACAAGTACATCGACAATTGGTTGGGAAAAAAAGGGAGAAAATTGACAAGAGGTCACAACATGTAAGTGAAAATACTAAAAATCACAAATGAAAATGTTGACTAAGGTGAATGAAGAATATGGCTTCGAGCCTAAACTCCACACCGTCTAAACATGGACAAGTACAGGGGCAACGATATGTTGGGTAACAAAGTGAACCAAGTGGATATTAGTGGCCACCCGCCTATTCCACTTGGGGCCCCACCATTGTTTCTTTCAGTTTTTCAGTTTCCTTAATTGTAGCACAACTTACTATTTTTAACAGTTTTTAGTTTCCTTAATTGTAGCACAACTTACTATTTTTAGCAGTTTTTCGGGTTGTGAACTTCCGGAGCTATTTTGAGGCCGTAAACGACATTTTTTGGGAAAACCAAGAGAAACATTAATGTTCCTTTGATGTTTCTCACATCAAAATTTGTAATCCTTAGGTAGATCTTTATAACGATGTATTGAGCGTGTCAAACAAAGATCGTATGCCAAAGTTGCGTCTGTGGGAAGTTGATGTACCAATTTACCCAAACGGGGCCCATAGTTTTGGCGATTCATCTCCTAGGGTTAGGTTTTTGGATGTTCAGGGTTTTCCAATGTTTCTCAATAATAAATAGGCCCTCGAGTCTCATTGTAACACAGTTCAGGGGCATGTAGCCGCCACATCTCTTCTCAAAGATAAACTACCGACACCCTAGCTAGTTTATTTCCATTATGTCTGTAAACAAATTTCATTTCTTTGATATTAATGAAATGAAGGGTTATTTCCACTCCATCTTTGTATTTATGGTTATATGTGTATTTTGTTGTGTTCCTGCATAAATTCGGATTAGTGGTATTTGAGTAGTATGCTCTTTCTCGATCCATCTTTTCATGTCCCCAACGAGGTCGGGGTATAAGGATTCAGGGCTTGATCTAGTTGACCCTTTGCAAGATCATGCTCGCAAACCCAGATGACCACCCATGGGGGATGAAAAGAAAGACGAGGGAGTAGGAGATCCTATCAAAATATTGCTCGAGGAGGCCCTCGAAAAACAAAGGAATGCGATGATGGATAACTTTGCCCAAATTCTTCAACGACTGCCCACTAGCGACGCATCTGCATCCAACATCCACTATGGAGGCACAAATCCTTTTAAGGTACAAGTAGACTTTAACATTTCTATATTTGATGGCCAAATAGATGCAGACATCATAGATGGATGGTTGAATTTATTAGAAGGATATTTCTCGGTTCATAACTTTTCCAACCGGGAGAAGAGTATTTTTTCACTCCTCAAAGCTGCCCCCCATGTCAAGGACTGGTGGGAAACCTACTGTGAGAAAAAGGACGAGGGGGAACCCTCTCTGTTCTCAGTCGTACCCACTTGGAATTCTTTCTGAGATGCCATCAAGGAACAATATTATCCCTGTGGGGAGCTATGAGTACAAGTACATACAATGAACTATGTTGTGGCAGCAAAGCGATCAAGATGTGCATGAGCTGAAGAATATGTTCCATACCCTGCACACAAAGTTGGGTATCAAAGATTCAAAGAAAAATTTGGTGCTGAAGTACCGCAATTGTCTGCACAGATACATTCAGGAGGAAATGGAGTTCCTCGACATCTCCTCGCTTAGTATGGCATATCGGTATGCTGCCAAGATTGAGCATAAATTAAAACAAAATAAGTGAGACTTTGGATCTGCGAATAAAAAGTAACGGAATGGTGCCCCCAAACTGCAAAACAAAGGACAAAGCCAATGCATGGTGGCCCAAGACAACCTGCCAAAACCACAACCAAAGAACAACACCGCGAAGCCGAAGAAGGAAATGGGAAAGTGGTGTGAGTTCCATAAGAGCTCCATTCACAACACAAGTGAGTGTCGGGCCAAGCAGTCACTGGTGGCCGAGATGAAGGCTTCTGAATCAAATGCATGCTTTGACTCTGAATCAGAACCTGACAAGAGGAATGAAAAATGGAAGCAGATTATTGATGCAGAGCCCAACGCCACCATTGCCACCACGAAGATCCAAACGGAGGAACCAGAAGATACAAATGAGAAGGAGCGTCTCTTCCAGTCCTCGATGTGGGTAAAGGATTCCCTTCTATAGTTCATTGTCGAAAGTGGGAGCCAAAATAACCTTATTTCAGTAGAGGTTGTGAAGCGGTTGGGCTTTCCGAACACAACACACCCACAACCATACACCATCGGGTGGCTTCACCAAGGACGGGATCTTCGCGTCAGCCAGCAGTGTCGCAATCCCTACAACATCAAGCCCTTCACGGATGAGGTATTATGTGACATTGTTCCTCTTGATGTTTGTGATGTATTATTAGGAAAACCATACTTATGGAAGCGACATGATGTGTATGAATCCCAACCTCAAGTTGTTATTTTTACTTTAGGCAATAAATTGTACAGGATACCAGAGGTACCACCACTTGTCGCTATCTCTTTGGTTACTGCAAAACAATGCAATAAGATAATTTCCAAAATCGGGAAATTTGTTTTCCTGTGATCCACTTGTTGGTATCATTTCATGGCTTATCTTTTTATCCAAAAATCTCATCATTATCCACCATTTTACTTACTAAACCTTCATAAATACCTTATATCCTATTGAAATTGATTAATATAGTATCATAATTGTTATTTTTACATTGAAATCAATTTGTGGAATTTTTGTGTTAAAAACTAAAAAATTTCAAGAACTTACAAGTTCTAGTAACTTCCTGTAAATGTTTTATGTTCTGACATGTGGCGTGACAGGTAGACCAAAACGAAGGATGAGGGCTTAATCTGGAATGTACACAGATGGCGAAAAATCTATTCAACCTCAGATTCGAAGTTCCTAAGTAGCCGGTCAACACTAGTCAAACCCAGCCAGTTCAGCAGAAAAATCTGAATCATAAATGAGCAGACTGGATATTTTGCTTATGTTTAGGGATTCAAACTAATTCGACCTCCTTTGGAAGTCAGTTAGGTTTTTTTGGAACGAAAATAGCCTCCTTTTTGTTTGTAATTTATGATAAATAAGTTAGTAGAAGCATGTAAAAAGGCTAGTGATATGAAGAGAAGTAGTTGATACGTAGAAAGAGACATACAAAGACATGAGATTTATGTGCCACGTTTCAAACTCTGTTTTTATGTAATTGATTTCCAGACTTCAATAGAGATAGAGATTCAGTTCTACATGGTGTTATGATCTAGTATTTTATCCATTTGAAGTTACTCCAAGTGTGCTTAGTACGTGTGGAGGGCCCCCATGCAGTGCTGGTACACTTTTCTTTATGTTTCCATTAGATTTACATATTCAGATCTGATATTCCATTTCCATTTAATTTTCATGTTGTGAGTTCATAGATCTTAATTAGAGTTTGTGTTTGTTAATTCAGTCATTATTTCTGCTTTATGTTCATGGTTATAATTGAACTTTTCAATTACTAGATTAACGAGTAAACCTTGTAAGAGGATTTAATTGTTGATTGAATTCAAAATTATTACCTTGATCTCTGTTTTTAAATGAGTTTGATTTAATTGTGCTGATTTGAAAGAGACTCTGTGAGTCGAGTCCTTGTAAGAGGATTAGGATCTCAAACAAATCATAGGAATTAGATAATTGTTTTTAGTGTGTTAATCTAAGAAATTGGAAGAGATTCCGTGAGCTGAAACCTTGTAAAAGGACTAGAATCTCAGACAACCATAGGCACTATGTTTTTAGGAAGATAGATCTGTTTTAATTGGAGAGGTGTTTAAGTGTGTAAGGAACCAAAAAGGCAATCTCTTGTAAAAGGGTATTGGATCCTGCTGCAACAAACCCTCACTTAGGAAATTAGATCCTTCTAGGTCTATCTATATTAGACAAGTATCTCTAAGCTTACCTACTCGGGTTGACAAGAAATGAAAGCCTAATCTACACCAGTAGAATAGACCAAACATTTGGCGACGTTGCCAATGAGGTGCAACTAGAGGATTTAAAAAAAAAAAATACAAAAACAAATCTAAAAACAAAACAAACAAAAACATAGACTTACTTTTCATTCTTCATTTTGTCAAGCCATGATTCCTTATGTCCAGACCTAGGGATGAAAAAGGCAGATTCATAAAAACCCCCCATCCAAAAACTAACCCACCATTGGGAGCAGAAAATTTAGAGAAGGTTGAGTTTACAACTCCAACAGGAAAGGTTACTATACAAGAACTTGAGGAAAAACAAAAATAAGGGAAAAGACTTACTCTTATTGAAAGACAAATCCTATTAGCTTATGAAACAATGAGGAAACATCTACCTGAATCTTCTATAGCAAAACATAGCAGTAAAAGAACCCAACAAACTCTTTTTGACCATGAAAAGTCTTAGGAGGAGGAGAAATTAGAAGAACAACTTCTCTTTGAACAAATTGATATTGAAAAAGAGGAATCAGAAGAACAACCTATCAAAATGACTGAGGAAGGAGGAGCACCAACAAGAGGACCTACTCCAGAAAAAATTAGGGAATATGAAAGACGACAAGAAGAAAGAAGAAGACAAAGAGAACTTGAACAAAGACAAAGAGAACTTGAACAAAAACAAAGAAATGATCAAAATCAAAACCCAAGATAGGAACAGGAGTCAACATTTAAATTTCCTATTCAAGAAGAAAACAATGATGAAGAAATTAAAATGAAAAGAACACCCCATCTGTATTACCAAATTTTTATGGCATGGCATCTGAAGACCCTGATTCATTTTTATTTGAATTTGATATAGTATGCTGAACCTATGGGTATACATATGATGCACACAGACTTAAACTCTTTCCTGCCACATTAAAAGCCTCAGCACTTAGGTGGTTTATGGGATTAGGTGAACATGCAGTGACCGATTAGGATGGTATGAGGCAAATATTCTTAAAAAAATATCAACCTTACTATCGATCAAAGGATTCTAAAGATGATATTTTTAGAATGAATCAACAGGAAGATGAAACCTTAGAAGAATACTTGGAAAGGTTTGTCTACAATTTACAAAAATCAAACTTAGAACCATGTCTACTGATCTTATTCGAACCATATTCCTAAAAGGCATCCAAGAAGAATACTTAGATGATCTTAATCTAATGGGTAAAGGTGATATCTCTACTCTACCATTTGATGAGATTGCAAACTTATGTGAAAAGTATTCTAGGAGTAAAGCAAGAAATGGAAAAAGAACCATGACATATAAAGCCACTAAATCTGCCATAGCAAGTGTTACAAGGGCTGAAATAGGAAACCTATTATAAGAATTTAAAACAGACCTACTAAGCACCTTGGGAAATCAAATAGACACATTAAAAGCAAATAAAAGACAAGAAGAAGACCAATTGATGGCAGTATTCTGTCCAAAATGCAAATTAAAAAAAAAAAAAAAAAAAAAACTTTGAAGGAGTGTCCTTTAGAAAATATTTAGGTTTGTGCCTTTTGTACAAAAAATCATGATATTTTTCATTGTTCTAAGATCAAGGTTTTGCAGACTTACAATTTGGAAGCTAATGCATAAATGGAGAACTTGTATCTCATTGGAGCTAGAAGACCATGGCAAATTAGACCTCCAGGTATGTTTCAAAATCCAAATTTACAATTTCCTACACATGATCAAATGCCTATTCAGAATTCTTGGAACGTTCCTATGCCTTGGCAAAATTGGTCTAATCAACAACAAAAATCTTACCGACAACAACAATGGAGAGGATATCAGCAATATCCTCGACCATACCAACAATATCCTCAGCCATATCAGCAGTATCCTCAGACATATAAGCAATTTCCTTAGCAATACCCTCAACAACAAGTTGTCCATCAACCACAAAATCCACAACAAACATTACC
>MU968363.1:38104425-38314196 GCA_034641835.2 Pinus albicaulis
AGCCTCCCACTACGTCTGCCCGCGAACCCCCTTCTCCAGGTTCCACAGAGCCTCTTTCGACAACTAATGGTCCTTTATAGATCCCTCAACCTAAGGCAGAGATTCATACCAAGATTCCCAGGGGACCATTACGCCGAAATGCTGCTTCTGGAAAAGATGGCCATTCGTATAGTATAGTAGATGATTTGGCACAATCCCCTGCCGCCATCTCAATGCTGGAACTCCTCCAGTCATTCCCTTCACAACAAAAAGCTCTACTGAATTCCATGGGAACTGTAGATCCTTCAGATGATCGTTTGATTTTCTTCGATGTTGACTGGTCAGAACATCCTCCCCTTTCTGCTTCTATCACCTTCCAAATCCCCGTTAAGATCCAGAATGCCAACGTCTCTTGTTATATCATTGATGACGGGGCATCCACCTGTGTGATGTCCACTTCGATTTGGAAGAAACTTGGATCACCTGCATTGGCCCCTTCCACTATCACCCTCTGAGCGTGAGATGGCCACTCTTACAAGCCCATTGTCATGTTCTGTAATTGTCCTATTACTATTGCGAGCAAGACTGTTTGCGTTGACGTAGAAGTCATTGATGCCCCCTTAGATTACAACATTATATTGGGTCATAGATAGACTTATGCGATGTCTTATGTCCCATCTGTGGCCCACCATAAGATGTCCCTCCCTCATAATAGAAAGATAATCCCCATTGACTAGTTGAAATATTACGAACCGAAGTCTTAGACCTCCCCTGAGTCCATCATCTCTTCGGTGGCCAATAAGAAAACCGTCAAAACTTTGACCAGTGTCTCACCCAGAGTCTACATAGACTCCTCTTTTCTTGGTTCTTTTCCTGGTCTTCCTCCTCCTACCTCTGATCTTAGCTCATCGAATGTTTGCATGATGCAATCATCTTGGGCTTCCCTCAAGCGGCTCGCTTCGGCTAGTCAATAGCCCCACCCTCCGCAACCTGCTCCTAGCACTTCGAATCAACCTTCAGGACCCCCCTCCTCAAGGCCCTTCATTTGCAGCTGGTATCCCTGAGCCCCTCTACCCTCCTGGAATGGTTCCTCCTAGCCTTAACCATCTCATAGTTGTCCCTCCTGGCCATTACCCCTTTGGTCAGATACTGTTCTTAGCTCCCCCTGCTGGAATATTTTCGGTACCTGTTATGGCTACCTTATCCCTTCCTAACTTGACCCTGGGGATCCCAGTCTGGTACATTTATCCCCCAACTGCTACCCCTCCTGGTCAGCCCAAACCTTATCTTGCTTTGACCCCGGTCCAACCGGTCCATATGACCCCTCCCTCTGCTACCGTGCCTCAGCCACCTCAACAGGAACCTCCTCCTGTTGCGACAAGTTCGGGTAAAGTGGGAAAAGATCACAAGAAGGCACCTAAAGAGAAGGCTGACCCGACTGACCCTACTCCTTCTCAGTCTCCAAAGCATATTCCCCCGCGTGCTTTGTGTGATGTTTTCAGACATGGCACCCATCATTGTCCCGAATTGCCTCATATCAAGCCCATGGTTAATGTTGTGTTCCCTGAGTCTACGGTCCCTGAAGCCTTTGTTTCTTCCTCGACTGTAGCCAAGAACCCTAAGAATATTCACACCAACCAACCTTGTGCTTTGTTTGATATCCATGGCCATTATACCCACCGTTGTACCCGCCTCACACATTATCGCGCCTCTTTGGAGGTAGTTTGGGAGTACGAGATTGAACAGAACCAGTTTGCCTCTCCCGTCCTTGCGCAGTATGCTTCAGTCTAGCTTCAGGATTTACTCGCTCCCATTGAAATTCCCCCTCCTAATGTCGAGATGGTAGAGCCTGCGACCACCATCCTCTACCTATCATCATTCATGAGATCCACGGTGGAAGCTCCCTCAGAGACTTCCCCTTATGTTTCGCTTGACCTCCCTTCAGTGATCACCCTGGGCTCAACATCAGTGGATCCCTTATCTGCCTGTTCTACCGTCACCCCCTGTGACGATGTGCATGTGAACCTTTCTTCTCATGATGATGATTCAGGTATATTTTCTACGTCATGTGGTCTCCCTTCCTCCAGTCATCCCGTCTTCTACTATGATAACGACATCATGGAAGCCTTTTCCACCCCTGAATTCATATTTCCCACCCATAAGCAGAATGGCACCACCTGTTTCTATGGTGACTTTCGTGACCTGAGTATAAGCTACCCCCAAGGTAGCTCCCACACACCACATACTCGTTGGTGTGTAGGTGGTAGACATCCTACCTAGAGCATTCCCTCTAGTAGTGTTTGTTTGATTTCTACCTTGCACTCAGGTTGCCAACATTGTTCATCATCCTCTCATTTTTTGTCTTGCGGAACCTTTCAGATGGACCCCCTATCCACACCTTATATCGATTATGTGAATGGTGCAAGTTGCTACTCCTAGAATCTAGCCTCAGTAGGTTGGGCCATTTTTACCTCCTTACATTCACTTGTTCTCTCGAACGGTGTATTCATTGGTACTGCCACCAATAATCTGGCCGAATATGATGTAGTGCGGGGTTTATTATCTGATGCCCTTTCCCATCGCATCCTCCACCTTCATTTTTGTTTAGATTCCCTACTTCTTTTCATGCAATTGAATGGTGTCTATCGTCTGCATAATCCTATCATTTTTAGAAGATATTTATGAGTGAAGCTTTTGATGCGTGAATTTGAAATCATTACATTCAATCATGTACCTAGAGCACAAAATCACTATGTAGATAGCATTGCAAACAATATTCTAGATTGGCACTTAGCACATGCATTTAACAAAATACAATAACATCAAACAATCAAAATGATGCATATCCATTATATGTGTCGTATAAAATGTTTTAAAGTCCATTAACTATGATACATATGACATGCCCATAGCATGTTACAAAAAATCAAATCTGGGGGTACCATATGCCCCTATGCTTAATCACTATCTGGAGGCTCTCGAGTCAATGGCTCTGCTCCTACAGCTCATAGATCACACATCCCTTGTCCGGCCATCGCCATGCACCGCATGACCCCTCACCACTCCGAGGGTAGAACAATACATGGCTCTATGTACTGGTCATCCAAGTCTTGCCAGCCACACTCTGAAACACCGGTCAGAAGCCTCTCACCTCTACGATGGATGTCCTCTAGGAAAGACGCTGCATCCTCATTTTTTGGTGCTCTCGATCCACTAGGTCCTACAGCTCCTGATACTATAGGCCGTCCCATGTACCCAGCCAGTTTCACTGACGCTGTATCTCCATACCAAAAGTGAAAGAATGAGTACCATATACAATATTATGAAACTTTACAATGCACATAAAATATTAGCAACTTTTCACTTACCATTGGGCCCCCATACTCGACCAGGTGGTAGTGGCAAGTCTGGGTCCCCACGATAACTCATCCCATTATAAGGATATTCATCTATGTATAGTGGCATCTGATCCCAATGAGCAAAGAAATCGGACCGGAACACCCATCCAACCGCCCCACCTCCCACTTTGCATAGTAGTCACCCCCACTAGTGCATCCTGGGCTCCCTTGGCCCCCCATCCTGGATCTGTATGCGAGGTTGAAGTGTCGGGATCTTCTCAAAGAAGAGTGAGCACAACACTGTGCCATATGCACAGTCATGGCTCACTTGCCACTTGCATAGTGACAACTGTTGTTTCAATGACGACAACGTCATTTGGGCCCACCCATAGTAGGTCCCACTAAACACACTCCCAACAAGCATCATCTGACCCCTAATGATGTGGTGGAGTGCTTGGTTGCCCAGGATCTGCAGCACCGCTGCAGCCACAACACGAGTCTCTAACCTCTCTAGATCCTCGATTGGTATCCGGGTCCCCTTCAAAAGGAGACCTGGTCTACAATGGCGCTATACAAACTCCATGATGTTCTGCCCTCACGATAACACTACCTGAGTATTCCCCACCATCCCAAGTGGTGGGAGACCAATCAGAAAATATATATCTTGGACCATCAATGCGATCCGGTGCCCCTGGACTATAAAGTTGTCATGGTCCAGATCCCAATAACTGATAATTTGGGCCAAAAAAGGTTCACAAGCTCTCATTAAAGGGTTCTCCACAAACTTCAGGACCCCAAACCTGGATAATGCACTACAAACACCATGATCCTCTCAGATCTCCGATTGTAATGTGTCCAAGTCTCTCTCTCTCCAGTTGATCCGAAATTCTGCCATATCTGCAAAAAACCATCATATTTGTCAGTGTACAGAAAGGAAAAACTGCATTCAAACATAAAAACTCAGTTCTTAGCCAAGAAAAAACACTAAAATACCCCTCTCTGTCAAGTCACACTTTTCATCCAAAATCCTGGGACAGGTCGCAGTTTTCTACCCAAAACTTGCTACCCAGGTCGCAGATATTGCCCCAAAAAGTGCGACCCGGCCGTCAAGCAGAGAAGGGGTCTGTTCTTGAGCTATAGGCACGTAAACTGAACTTTCAATCCACTGAAATGAAAGAGTAGGGTTAGGCCTCTTACTTGCAACTGACGGATCTCGATTCCAATGGTCAGTTTGTCCACTACAATCGCCACAAGATTTAGGTCCTTCTCTCCTCTCTACATTCCCCACAGCTACACTTTCAAATGAGTGAATTTGGAGGAAAAATGCCTTATTAAAAGATAAACATCAGATTTTTCTTTCATCCGCTGTGGCCAAATAGTAGCTCATTTTAACAAACTGTCTATACCGTTGGAAAGCTCTCACCAAGCTCTCAAATGGGTATCTGTTAGTTTTTTGTGATTTGATTCTTCACCAAGACACATTTTTTCCAAGAAGAGTCACTTCACTACTCCTCAAAATCGAATTTCTTCATTTGCAACACTTGGACTTGGGGCACCACTTTGCCTCCATACTTGTCCATGCTTGAGTCAAATTTCTTCATGAGTAACTATCTTGTACTCATGTTTTCATGGTCGCCACTGGACCTTTTCTATGTGGCAAAATCATCAAGTCACCCTTGTTTAGAGCATCCGAGTTGAGTCATCATCACATCCATGGAGTCTATCCCGAGTCCCTTTGTATACCACTATAGTCCTCCATCCTTCATTTCTTGGTTCCTCTCTCGTGTCACACATTATGGCCTTCAGTCTTACTATCCCCTGTCCCCCTTGATATTGTGTCAGTTGTTGCCAGGTCATCCATGTCCTTCATGCTCTAACAAGGGAAGTCGCCAGCCCGCTACTCAGTACCCCACATTCCACCATCATCCCTGGTGTCAGTCTATTAGTCACTCTACTATTTTCTCTCATTCTTTAGTTGAGGATCCCTTATTGCCTCACCTATGGCAGACCTCCTTTTGTCGACATCAGCTCATTCATTCGAGAAGACACGTCTAGAGGGTGGTGTACCTTGGTTCTAGCTTCTAATATTGTTCGGTGCCTCAGATCAAGCAAAGGGACTCCTTATTTCCCTTTGAATTTATTTTTTCTCAGCTCCAAATCCTTATAGCACGATCGAGATACTTGATGGTTCAGTGATACAGCAGATTGTACTGGTGATTTTCAGGTGTGTGTAAGATGTTTCAAACCTCATGAGGGGGTGGCCATTCAGGTAGCCCCCCACATGCTCGGATGACCTCTTCATTACAAACTTGGATGTAGCTCCACAGATTGGATGGTTCTAGCCTCAGCCGCTTGCAACACCTTTCAGTTTGCATGTATCATTCATATTTATAGAGCCCTCTCTTGTTTACAAGGCCTCTTTGGTTGTACTTTTATCTCATGTACTTAGATATTATTGTATAAGTCCTGGTTTTTATCCCAGACACAGTATGTATGTTGGATACATTATCATGTTTTTATATGGCTCATGTTTATCCCAGCATGTACTATATAGTTCAGTCCCTTGTTTACTGGATTCATTATTCTTTGTACTTTGTCTCGGCGGGCATAGTTATGCCTCCCCTGCTGCCTATAACACATTTACTCACTCTTAAAAGAGACTTGTCACACCTATAAGTCTTGCCTCCTCAAGGTCTTGTCCTCTACCACTTTGATCTACCTTATATTTCTCTCTCTGACTTCCCCTTCGGTGTCTAGTGATTGAGTTCTTACAACGTACTTCGGTCACATTATTAGCTCCTAACGCTCGCACGCTGGGGGGCAATCTGTTACACCATTTTTTGGTCATCTAACCTGTTACTATTAGATGGACCAAAGTACACCATGTAAGACCAATTTTACCCTAAGTAAAATTTCTTTCACTATAAAGAAAAATTATAGTAATCCATATTTATTAAGTTGTTTATGGTCTCAACGAGGAAACCCCATGAGAAAATGTTGAATAAATCCATATTTTTATTTTCCTCAAGGAATAATTAGTTAAATAGCAGTTTAATTAATATTCCTGGTCATATTTAACCCAAAACAGGAAAATTAATTAGATAAATCATTATTTATCTTATTATTTTCTAGGAATAATTATTTTAACCTTATTTAAATAATATTCCTTGTTAAATTTGACTAAATCGTTTATAAATAATTGAATAAATCACTATTTATTTAATTATTACTCAACCACATCCTTAAAATAATAAATAAATCATTTATTTATTTATTATTTACAAATAAAGGGATTTGACCAAATTCAAATTCTTTTTCCCTCCAACAAATATAATAAAATATTCCATAAAAGTTGGATCTAGATTTGGTTAACAGTATTTTAATCACGCACCAATATCTAGACTAATTCAATATTTTGCTATAAATAGAAGGTTTTTTCCATTCACTCACTACCTTTTGTTTCCTAAAGATCACTCTGGATCTATACTTTTGGTCTGACTTTGACCCTCTGTCATTGTCATATTTTGCTACCATTTTTCTGGTGAGCTCCCTTTGAGTTCCATTTTTTGTCTGGGTTTTCTACACCATCAAGAGAGAGAGATCTTAGATATGAAGTGCTGAGGACTTACAAGAACCCATCTCATTGAGGGGGACTAGTAACATCTTTCTATGTTCCCTTCCCAGGTGTCAAAAATACAAAAATTCTTTAAAAATATTCTTGTCTTGTCTATTGGATGCATGGAGCAACTCTTGATTTTATTTATTTCTTAATGTCTTTTACTGCATAGATCTAGAATTTGTAGCATTTATCTTGGTCAACTAAATACATATCTAAAGAAATTGGCAACCATCTTTGATGTTAGGGCTGTTTGTTATGCACAACTAAAGTGAGCTTTTTTCGTACATTTGCGATTAGAATTCATCCTAACAGTACTTGTAGCTAAATACCAATAAGCTCAAGACTCAAACGCTCATGTGGGACAATGGTACTTTAATGGCCAAATATAGGGCATCCTTCCCTATAGGTGACAGTGAAGGTAGCATTAGATCCTCATACCTTTACCTTGGTCGATTCTTCGGCTGCTGGAAGGCGTTGCCAGTTCTTTCAGGACGTTAACCCCAATACCCATCAGAAGATATCTTTGCAAGGCCCAGTTACATTTGAGAGTGTGAGAATGATTAGGTCTTGTTAGGCTTTTGAGTATCATATGAAAAACAACCAAAACCATATTTTTTGCTTGCTTGATCACATAGCGTTAATCTAAAGGAAAACTTACCTTTTATTTTTTGCTTTGTTTTATGTATGTGATCATATTTTCTTTGGTAATAATATTCCTCCTCTCCAAAAACTAAAAATATTTCCAAAATTAACTGAGTCGACACCATAACGGACCTAATTGGACCTTGTTGATCTAGACATTTTTTGGACCTCCCCCCATTAAAGGGAGGAGTGCCAGGTCTTTCACCATTTAGGCATCAAAGAAGACACACCACCACCATTATTGGTTCATCCTTTATCGGGGCATATTTAGTTGGAAACCCCCAAGGTTCACCCAACACCACACTCGTGGAAACCCCAACAGGGTCACCACATACAACTCCTCCCACAACCCCCAGAGGGAAGAGGAGCACTACCTCTCCGGGGAGTCAACAAAACACACAATAGGGTACCTCACAGGGTAATATTCCCCAGACACCCCCCATAAAGCATCACACTCAGATACCTGTGTTCCCACAATACACAATGACGGTCAATACTTAGTTACCTTTTTTAGCTTCATTAAACCTACCAGATCTATCAAAGCCAACTAATGAACCTATTGCTCATAGCCCCAATTTCCCCCCATGCCCACGAAGCTCCCCTTGGACATACCAAATTTGAAGGGCAGCAAGCGGAAGACCCTGGAAATCATGTTATGAGTTTCCACCTATGGTGTTCCTCCAATAGTATTATTGATGATACTATTCGACAAAGACTATTTCAACGCACCTTAACTGGACCTGCTGCGAAATGGTATGTGGAGCAGCCTTCTGTTTCACATGGAACCTTTAGTGCCCTCGCTACTGCGTTCCTCACATATTTTCAGCTACCCATCCACCACGATCCAGGGATGGAGTTATTGACTCATTTTAGGCAAACGCCAGCTATCCATATCTCGAACCATCTCCATGAATGGCGGTGGCAACACAGTTTTTTTAAGGTCAAAATCAATGATAGAGTTATACTGGAATTGTTTTTGAAGACTCTCACAGCAGATATCTCAAAATATGTGGTGACAAAAGGACCTACTTCCGAAGAAGACGCAATTTGTAAATGCCAACACCTCAAACTTATTTATACTCAGTCAATATACATTTACAATGTCTTGCCTAACGCCTCGCGCCTGCAAACTTACAGAGAATTTATAGACGCATCAAATACCGTAGATGGCTTGATCAGGTCATTGACACAAGGTCACCTAGGCAGCAATATTCAGTACCCAGGTTACTCGTATGATTCTAACCAAAACATCACAAAACCAGGCTACCACCAAATTCATTATGCACCGCTACAGAATATAGGGTGTCATCATACCACCATCAGCAGGGAGGATCATACCATCCCTCGCAGGGGACCCAATACTCGGCTAGTAATGATGATGGAAGAGATCCCCCCCAACAACCATACACCAACTAGGGACATGGAAACCAATATTCCCTCTCCCCCGCACAAAACCCACCGGCACAAAACAACGTGCCAAAAAACTTCGTGCAACCTTCTCAGGCTTAGTCGCACCAATCCTATGACCAGGAGAATCGTAATAATCCTCCTAACGTTGGAAGAAAAAAACCTAAGAATAAGCAAAAGGCAGATTCTGGACAGGGGGCATTAACCAACAAGGCCCCTGTGATCTCAGTCTGGGGTAACCCCAACCGAAACCAAAACTAGGAGCCAACCAAAAACTCCCAAGGGCAGAAAAAGAGCTCCAGTCCATGGATAAACCATTCTTGTGCCATTACACTCATCACTGTCCTGAACTCCATGAACTAAAAAATCTTCGGGATAATTTTGTTCAAGGGGGACGTACACAACAGAGCGTTGTAATGTGGTGAGTACGGCCATTACACTCATCACTGTCCTGAACTCCATGAACTAAAAAATCTTCGGGATAATTTTGTTCAAGGGGGACGTACACAACAGAGCGTTGTAATGCAGGAGCCCTTCCCCCACCAAGGAGTGGTTAATACCCAACAACAACAACCACCCCAAAATGATTCCAGGAACAACAACCAAAAAATTTACATTACTGGTGAAGAAATGTTCTTCCAGACAAGGAATCGAAACTATGATGCTCCCCCAGACACTAACCCGTCAGGAGCAAGCACAAGTGCACCTAGCGCACCATTAACCATATCCAAAATACCTATTGAGCCCCTTCCAAAGATGGAAAAGGGTCTGACTAGGCGAGTAGGATACTGCCTAAAAACTACCCAGAATTACAACATCGTGGATGATTTAGCACAATCTCCTACTGCCATGTCAGCCTTAGAGGTCCTGCAATCTTGCCTGAAACAACGTAAATCCTTACTTTTCGCATTAGGCGCAATCAACCCTTCCGATTCGTGCCTAGTGGCTTTTGACTTAGACAAAGTCGTCCCTAGGCTTCCTTCATTGGTGGCCTTTCAGATACAGGTGTTAGTGAAAAATATCACCATACATTGATGTGTCATTGACGAAGGTAAATCTACATGCATCATGTCCAAGTCTGACATCATGCTCATTGCATACGACAGTCGACCTTCTATTCCTGTCGGTCTTTATTAGAATGTCCCTGTTAACCTGGCCAGAAAAATGGTACTCATAGACATCGAAGTCTTGGATGCTCAACTTGACTACAATATACTCGTTGGGTGGAGTTATATGTATGCCATGACTTCCATAGCCTCCTTTGTTTTCGGGGTGATGATGTTCCCCCACGAGGATCGAATCATCATCGTTGACCAATTAACATACTGTGATAAGAAACCCATGACGACTGTCGATGTCGTTATACCTTATGTAGACACAACTATGGAGTCGCTCATGCGGTACCAAGAATATGGCCCCGGTCAATTCAAACCATCATCAATCCTAGGATCATTCTTGGGAGATCCCCTTGTCATACTAGAGGCAATTCTAGACGTCACAAGTGCATTGGTGTGCATGATGCTATTATCAAACACCGAGACCAGCCTAGAGATGGAGACTAGTAGTACAGAAACCAAAGCCTCAAACATGGCTTTCCTACCCCACACCATCGCCCAAACCCCATTTTTATACCCCCCAACTGGTTTTGTGTCAAAAAAAGTCATGGAAACTATCACATTGCCAAATATGGATTTCACAATACCTGTGTGGTACTTGGTCCCCCTAGAAATTCTAGGAAGTCTTGGCATCACTTTTACAGGTTTAATCCCTATCACCCCTTAGGAAGAAAAAATGGTTAACGAAACAACCGTAGCAGCACCAGCCAAAACGACCAAGAAAAACAATAAAAAAGGGAAGAAAATTGAAAACTACAACATATTTATGGCATTGCAACCATGTGAATTATGTGATACCGTAGGCCATCCTACTAACATTTTCCTGGATCTAGATGAATTTTCTAAGCACCCAAAGAAAGGCTGTGGCCCCAATTTCCCATAAAAAGGAACACAACACAAAAACTCAATGGAAAGCATTGTGCACCAATCATGCATGTGCATTTTGTGATCATTATTGCAATTACACTCATCACTGCCCAGAAATGTCGTGATATAGGGATGCCTTACAAGCCCTAGAGCAATCATACCAACAGGATCCCTCAGATCCACCCACACAGAGAGATGAGGGAAAACCTAGAACCATGATATACTTACAAGAGGTGAGGCAGTCACTTGAACGACCACCTCCGCCCCGGTATCGCCCTCCACCTCCTATTCAACTCTATGCACTCTATCATGAACATGATCACTTCATTTTTTACTGTGCAGCCCTAGAGCTATTTCAGGGGTGGTATACTATGGACCATGTATACTACGATGGCTTACAAGAAATCCAATATTCGTGTCGGGTGTGTTCTGGCGACCACCTGGTTCGTCATTAAAAAATTTACGCATGGCCATAGTATGCCTCGCCACATATGACGGGTCAGATACAAAATATGTGGAAACTTTGACAACGAAACAAGATCTAATCAACAGGTCCATTATCTTCGTGTCAATAGAAAAGTGGCCAGTTGTTGGAACAAGGCTCCCTAAGCTACGTTTTTGGTATAATTTTGTAATAGTTGGTTTTGCATAGGGGTTTTGGGGCGGGTCAAAGCCCCAATGTTTTGTAATGGGTTAAAGGGTAAATTTAGGGTCTGCAAACCACCGTTTGCGGACCATAGGATAGCAAAGGTTGCGATGATATAAATAGATATATAGTTGGGTCTAGGAGGTAACGAAGAAGCAAGATTGATGCTACGTGCGAACTGTTGAGATTTGTTTGGGTAGTTTTTGGGTAAGGACTCCTGTTGGCTGTGTGTGCGTAGATCCTCAGTCCTACTATGTGTAGACCCCACTGGCTATGTGCGTGGGGTATGTTTTGGGTTGTAATTGGGTTTATGGATGTTAATGAATGTGGAATATATTTGAAGTATCTTTTTGGTATCTGAATCGATCGTGTTTATTACTGAAGTACATCTGTGATCTTTATTTAAGATGTGAATTTATCTGTGATCTGAGAATTAGCTGCGATTATAATGTTCTGTGATGGTATTTGCTGATGTGCACATGGATGCGAATGTATTGATTAGATCTGCTAATGATAGTGGCTTTGATATGGTTATGTACTGATTATACTGTTAAGGGTTTGCAAATAGAATAATTCTGTGCGAACCTGATAGGTTTCAACGTAGATCTGTCTTAATTACCTACTCTCTCCCAGGGTGTGGAAACTTGGTTCCAGCACCCTCCCATACTACTTCGAGTGAGGCCATGGCCTGTGAAAGTAGGTCATTGCCAAAAGGGCCAGTAGTATAGAAGTTTTTTGGTAAACCTTAACCTCTGAACCTCGGTCAGCACCCTTCAAGCCAACAAATGGTTCTGTTGCCGAGACTGGGAGCATTTTGAGAGAGAGATCGGGTAATGCCATGAGGCCTTTGTAGACCTGAGAAGTTGGAACTTGAAAACTGGTTTGAAAGACAGATTCATGAATTTTCTGTGAAGGAGAATCGTAGTAGGAAGCTGACAGCTGAGAAGTGGAAGAACAAGTACATCTTCACCGAAGTTTATGAAATTTTCTTTGTAACCTTTGCACACGAGATTCAGGAGTGGTTATCAAGGCTTGTAGAATTCCAGACATGTTGGAAGGACAATCAGGTTATGCAGTGGACACAGGAATTGATTCAACAGTTGGAGAAGACGTACAATACGATCACCCGTACGGTAAATCATTGGTGGATAGTGTGCTGGCAGGGTTCGTGACAGAATTCGCAGTCGATCAGTTCCTATCCTGTTATCACTTTAGTAATTCTAAAGTTGTGAGATTTTGGTTTAAAGTCTAAGAACACTAGAGGTAACCACAAACCAACTTTTAAACTCTAAGATCTAGCCTTCTTAGGGTTCAGAAAGAGCTCTCTCTATAATATTTAACTATGTTTATTTTATATGATATTAGGCTAGTTATGATTGTGTAATTTGGTTTTGGTTTGGTTGGTTTGGTGGGAAAAATCACTTAATGAGATGGATAGTGGGAAATATGTTTTTCCATTGGGCTGAGGAGTAAAAAATCAAGTAGACAGAGCTAGGATCAAGGTCAAGAATTCAAATGTTTTCAGGGCAAGATAGATAACTCATGAAGATCTTGGAACGCTGTTTGTTGAGGTGATATGATCGAGATAAAGAGAAATGAAGGGTTCTTTAATCTGGAAAAGAGAAGTAGTAGACAGAGGTCAAACGAAAGAGGGAGCAATTAAGGGTTCCCTGCTCTAGAAATCAGCAGAAAACATAGAAATGATAAACAGTAAAAACAAGGTGCTTTTAACAAATCGTGAAGTAATACTCCTATTTATTAATTCAAATTTAGAACACATAATGGATGCATGTAACAAAGAAAGATAAACAATGACAAGAAGGAAATACTTCACTTCAATAGCTCATCACATGAATCCTGAAATATGACGCCAATTGATCCAATCTAGTTTGCTACTCAAGATTTGAAACACAAAAGCCTTCAAGTCCAATACAAAATAACTATAGAAATCTTCAAAAATTTATTCCCCAATAATACTTCTAAAGATGAAGTATTTATACATAATTGTTTACAAAATATCCTAGAATGCTTCTAGAAATTATCTATGGAAAATAAAAATATCTTTACAACAAAATAGAGACAGTTGCTTAAAAAATCAGCGAGCTGTCCTATCTATCCAAATAAAATAGAAATTGGTTATGGATGAGGTGCAACTGGTTGCCTTGGTGTCCTTCTTGCCGGCTTTAGATATTTCAAGTTGGTTTTGAAATCTGATATGCTTTATCTTATACTCTTTCACTGATTCTCTTTAATCTCTGATACTCTTTTAAACTCAGATACTCTTTAACCACTATAAAATATATTTACTACTGAAATAAAAATATGTTTTGACTGCTATTCAACAAACTTTTTTCTCTTTTATCTTTCTGCCTTCTTATCTTTCATAGTAAATCTGTTATTGACTGCCAATATTCCTCATTTGGAATTTGGATCTTCTTTAATTTTCTGAAATTCTCATTTGCTTCTGTATACTTGGAAAAAATTGGTTTAATGAAAAACAAGTGTCTTATCTCATGCTACAAGTAAAATAAATCCTCAAAGCTTCTAAGTAAGACTTTTCATGTTTGAGTACCTTGTCCACCTGACTTTTCAACTTGCTCCTTTGCAAATTATCTGATATTTTTATTATAATCCTCCTGAGGCATTAATTTGTCATCGATGACCAAAATATTAGGCAAACTTCTTTGCCTCAAAATTTCAAACTTGACCATAAACCTAGTTATGGTGATGTTCATATTCTCACACTTCTCCTCAAGTTGTTTCATCAAGTTCTTCTTGGTGAGGACTTTCTTTATTTCAAGGATAGTTTCAGTCCTGTCAGTAATCTCAATTTCTTCTAGCTCTTGCTTGTTTTTGCTGTTAAGAAACTTGATCAATTCTATTGCTTGCTCTGGTTTGTTATCAAGCTCATCTTTAGTCTTCTAAATTTCTACAAATGCTGCTTTGAGTAAATCTCTTTGTTCAAAAATCACTTGAATTGAGGGCCACACATCATTGATGGCTTCAATGATCTTATTCCATAAATGATTTTTCACATATGAAATTTGTTCCTTTAAGGTTAATTCCTTTTGTAACTTATTCAATTCTTCATTTAGTCTAATAGCCTTTTGATCATGTGTTTTGGCATTTATTTGAGCTAATTTGTTTGTATTTTCAAGGTTGTCAACCATCTTGTTCAATCTATTAATTTCACCTGTTTGAAGTGACATTTCTTCCATAGCTTTCACTAGTTTGCTGGCCTCATCTGTAGAGTGAGATGCTGTGATGGATGACTCTGTAGCTGATTTTAAAGACGATGTCATTGGCACTGTAGTAGCCAATGGCTCTTTGGGTGCCAACTCTTCTTCTAGAGTTGATGGCACAGTTGTAGTGACCATAGGAATAATTGAAGGAATTTCTGGTGCTTTTGGCGTTTCTTTTTCATGGGCAAGTTTATCCATTTGAATCTCCATTTCTTTGATCTGTGTTGTCAGCTGAAAGATCAAATTCATCATATCATCCTTCTCATTCTGTCCTTGTATTATTATTTAGCTTGAGGATGTTCACTTGATGGCAATTTAAGTTGTTTTCTCAATGTTGCAATGTCCTCATTTTTCTTCTTTACTAACTGTTATGCTGCTTTGACATTTGGAGGGTCATATCCAACCCGCAAGACCAATTCTTCTAAAGATTTAATTATTAGATATTTAGCATATAAGGATGTTTTGTCAAGTTTTATTTGATCTTTCATGTTTGTGATATTCTTCTGAAGTTTCTGAACACTCATAGATTTAGTTGTAACAGTAGAATACAACATCTCTGAACTCTGTCTATGAAATTCTATTTGATCAAGAGCATGAATTTTTTCTGTTTGGACTTCTAAATCAATCTTCTTGTAATCTGCCACTGTCTTTGGAGTTTTCACTGTAGGGTGCAATACTGACATGATTAGCTTTTTATTTGAGTAATCAAAGGAAGATAAAAGTCTATTTTGAACACTTGGTGTTTGTTTCAGATATTAAGAGTAAATATCATTTTTGATCTCTTCATTCTTTAACTTGATTTGTTTGTACTTTTCCCTGATATCTAGATCCTTTTCTTCAGCTATTTGTGAAGATGATGCTTCCATGTTATGTTTTTTTTCTAACAATTGTGTATTTCCATTATCAACTTGTTCTTCATTTACATTTTCTGTAACTTGCTCATTTCCGATAATAGTGGCAGTAACTGTGTTGGTATCTGGGAGATCTGTATCTTCACCATCAATAGTTACCTTCTCTTTACCCATTGGATCTTTTTTGGGCATTTTATTATATCTTATCTTGAACCTAGTTTCAGTAGTGGTTTTAGCAACATAAGTTTCTTCTTCTCTTACCCTCTTGGTGGCTTTTTCTTTTTGATCTACAGTTTGTAAAGTGTGACTAGTATCACTTTTCTTCACTGCATCTACTAAAGTATTTTCTGTCCACTCAATCTGATTGGCATATTTCTCTATCTCTGGTTTTGTCTCATGAATGTAGGGTGTCAGTTTACACTTAACCCTCATTTTACTTAGTATCCCTTCTGGATCATAATTCCAAGAAAAACTCTCTTCAAACTTGTACTCTAATAACTGCTTAGCTGCTTCTGCCTCTGCATCTCTATGAATACAAATGAATGGTCCCACTTGATTTTTCAATTTAAACTGTGTTTTCTTCTTTGCTGCTAGGAAATTGATAGAATCAGAGTTTAATATTTGCCTGATATACTCCAAGGAAAAAACCCTCATTGATACAAATTTGGGTAGCTTTTAGGGTAACAAATTGGATCCAAACACTCTAATCTCAGTGTGCTTTTCATACAATTACCAATCACCAGTCTTGGTCTACTTTGAAAACTGTAAAATCTTCTTCATATCATCATTTATTCTTGGCTGTTCAGTATTTGTCAATATTTTATCAATGGATGGATGAAGAAGTCTGAAAACTCTGCATAGGTGAACTCTGTGGACTCTTTCCTAATCAAAGAGGTCCAAAAAATAACCGAAAGAGGATTCCCTTCTATGTCAAGCTTTTGAAGGGTTAATGGAAAATTATCTGCTTGAAAATACAAGAACATATGAAAAAGGAAAGATGTGTATCTAAACACTCCTTCAATTGGCAGTTTAACTAATTGGTCATGAATATTGTCAGCAATATACCCAACATAATCAAAGATAAAAGATGGAGGTTTCCCTGGTGTGAAAGTGGACAAGAAACCTAAAATGGATTCATCTGTATGTTCATCAGTAAAGTACCCTAGGATGAAGGAGAGCATGGAGATAACATGTCTAGAACCCTCTAGAAATCTTGAAGTGGAATATGGAGGATTGATTGGAGGAATTTCTACATGTAAGAGCATGAATATTTGGAATATTTGGAATCTTTTAGGAAAATCAAGGCCAATATACAACTTGGTAAGTGCTTCAATGGATAGATGAACTGCTTGAGGATCAGGTTTAAGCTGTAACATTTGATTAATGGATTCAACAGTAATGGTAAAAAGTACTTCTTTATTGGCATTGACTATTTCTCTTTTCTTAGGTATATAATGATGATAGCATAACCTAATGACCTCTAGGCACGAGTGGGTAACTGGAACAACATATTTGGCCAAGTGTGATTCCCAAATTTGAACTTCTTCAACATTATCCAAAGATTTTTCATAGCTCCAGTTGTGAATTTCCACTAAATTGAATTCTACAATAGGGTCTTCTATCTTATAGACAATATCTGCTAATGGGATGTGCTCAATGTCTACAACTGGAGGTTGCAGAGGATTTATAATGATAGCAGTTTTGGAAGATGCAGCTGGAGTAGGTTTAGGCATTTTGAGGTTTTATGGACTACAAAACTCTGCTTTTAGGCTATTTTGGTTACTTCTGCAAGATTAAACAGTTTGAAAAATTATTTTCATTAGGGGAATTTTGAGGTCTAAAATGGGCCTCCTAAGAAAAATGTACAACAAAAATAAACTTTATAACAACCAATAGGATTCAAGATGATGATGTCAACCATGGGGGATGATTTACCATCTTTTAAATAAAAGGTAAAAATATTAAAAAATAATAAAATAATAAAACTACTTTTTCAACTCGTATTTTCAACTTATCTCCCAAAATGTTTACTCAAATTTCGAGTGGGAGTACTCGTTGGATGCGAAATTTAATTCCTCATCCAAGGAGTACCCATGTTGCATACTTTCGATGAACTCTACTACACGAAAAATGAGAAATACATAAAAAACATGATTGTAATCACGTTTTTTTATGTATTTCTCATTTTTCATGTAGTAGGACCCATCGAAAGTATGCAACATGGGTACTCCTTGGATGGGGAATTAAATTCCGCATCCAATGAGTACTCCCGCTCGAAATTTGAGTAAAAACTTTGGGAGATAAGTTGAAACTATGAGTTGAAAAAGTAGTTTTTTCATTTTTCCCTCTAAAATTTGATGATATCATCAAATCTTATTTGATTTTTTCCACTATTATTTTATAATTTCCTTAGGAGGCCCATTTTAGACCTCAAAATTCCCCTAATGTTACTCCGACAAAGGTTTCTTGGATTAAAACAGGTAGAATATGGTCTTTTCTTGGATTTTTTCTTTTCAATTTTGGACTCTCAACTTGGTTTACAAACCTTCACTGGTTATAACATAAGAAACAAGGGTTTCTTGAGTTTTTCAATGAATAATAGGGCTAAAAATCTCTTGAAATTAGGCGTAGATGGTTTGGCTACCTTCAGAGCATTTCTGGGCTCAATTTAGAGTTTTAAACAGTTTAGAAAAACTATATAAACTCAAATTTTTATTGAAAACAGTGTGTAGAATAAAACATGGTTTTTCCAGAAATTTTGACAGGGTTTGGCCTATTTCTTGGACCTTTTAATAGGATTCTTTTGAATAATTTGAGCTATGACTGGAATTTTTCTTGAAAAAGGTCTTTTAAAACTGATAACTGGCTTGAATTTTAGAGGAATACCTATAATATGCAGGTATAGGGCTTTTGAGGATGTCTCTGAAGTTTTTGAATAGATTCTATGGTGTCTTTTTGATCTCTGGAGAAATTCAAAGCTCGGTAATCTTCAATAGGTTCATGCGGAAATTTGCAGGTTTTGGGCAATAAAATACTGGAAAATACCTGTTTTCAAAGTCGGAAAAGCACATACAGTGGATACGGCAGAAAGGAAGAATAACAGTTCATTTCCAAGGTTTATTGGACAAATTAGGTTAAATTTACATGCAATAAATGAATGTCAAATCAGGCAGGAAGGTGGTTTTCACGTTCCATAGGAAAAAAACCATTGGTGGTTATCGCATGCCACTTCAGTGGTAAGTGGTTTAAAATGGATCGAATGCAATCCAGTAAAAAGACGCCACGTCAAGGAGATAGGAAATGGTAAAATTTCCCATTTTGCATGGAAATGAAAAAGTTAAGTGTGGGCAAGTTTATTTGCGATTTTTTTTCTCCGCCGTTGGATCGTGGGAGGTTTATGCGAACGGCCAAGATCTATTTTAAAAGTTGCGTCGGGATTGGAGTGGGGTCCATGGTTTATATATTCGGCGGGATGGTTTGTTTAACTTTATGAATATGTATTTAATAAAGTTTTAAAACCTTGGGTTATAATATGGGGAGGCTGTTAAATCAAAACATTTCACAATGCTTAATCAATACACCGATGCGGGTATTTTTATATGGTTTAAAAACTTTTTGACGAGTGTTTAATAACCATAGAGGGCGGGGTATTTTATTTTACTGATAAGTTTAAACCAATGGGAATAAGGGTGGGGATTATTTCATCATGTGGGGTATAATAACATTGGTTTAAAATATTAAATAGAGGGTTTTGTGGGTTATTTAATATAAAAAAGATTTTATACTATACGAGAAGGTATAATTTAGGGATTTAATAAAATAAGTTAGAAAATAATATGAAAAAGTGATAATGTATGTAATGAAAAAATACATGTTTTATCACTAAGTAAAGTGTAAATAAAGCATAGTTGTCCCTTTTGGATTTTTTACACTTTAACTTAGGATAAATGCATTTTATGGGTTTTTGAGTGAATTTGAAATGAAATGAAATTAGTTATTTAGGGTTTTTACTTTTTCCAAGTAAAAATGGATTTTTATTTAGGAAAAAGGGATCATGATTATGTATGAAGGGTAAATGTTGATGAATATGGGTTTTGTGTAGGAATTCAATATTTTTAACCAATCAGTTATCGGGCCTTGGGTCCGGTCCCAACAGAAGTTAGAGAAATGATCTAAGCCTTTTTAACTGAAGGTTTAGAATACTGAATCATTATGGGGGAGGGGAAATTAGTAATTTTTTCCGGATGATTCTTTATTACGTGCTTGCACAACTACTTTCTACCCACCCATCATTATTTATAACATTTTTACTTCATTTTATGGGTGCATTTAGGCTTGCAACCCTGAATCAATTTTATTTTAAAGCATAAAAACTATCTAAGTCTAACCTTATTTCATCCAAGGGCTCAGATTAAAATGTTGAGCTCCTCATTTATTCTCTATCTTATCTACTGATTTGTCAAGTTTATGCTGTTTGACATATCTTTATTCTCTATCTAAAACATGAACTTAAAAGCATGAAAAGTTAAGATTAAACTATTTAACTGATCATGGATTATGGCATTTATTGACAATCTGCTCATAATCATTATTCTTGCAGTAAAAAATAAATAGTAGTGGCATTTTGACTTGCTCACTTTCAGGTTTTAGTCTTTTCTTTTTTCTTTTGGGGTCTATTTTTTTTTCTAAGTCCTTTGATCTTTCTTTTGAGGACTTTTACCCTCTTTTCATTTTTATTATTTTTCATTTTCAAAATATGGGAAAACAACTTACAGAAAGCCAGGTATGTACATATTTACAAGACTATCAAAGCCAATTCAAAAATTATAAACCTATTGAAGCCTCGAAAATCGCTGCTTCAAACATTGGGGGATAACCACCCGGTCGGGACCTTAGGACAACTCCTTTTTTGTTTGGTATGGTGGCTCCGACTGGATTAATAGGGCACGTTTCCTAATAATTTAAATGGGTTGGTAATGGAATGATTGGGTGAAGGGAAAATGGGACTAAATGACTGAAATAAAACTTATCTAATCTAATCTAAAACTGATAAAATAATTCTAAAACTAACCTAGGTATCAAATGTGAATACAACTTTAAATTGTTTCAATTAACCAATAACCATGAAAATGTATTATAGCTTAATTGAAATATGCAGTAACAAATAAAGATAATATGATAAGAAATTAAACAGAGTTATAATAACATATTGCATTCATCATTTATATATCATTTGCATATACTATAAAAGATAAATATTTCTACACACTCAGAAATGATACGTATAAAGAAATATTGTGAAACAAGTACATATAAATGATAGCAAATTTAAAAGAAATATCTCATAACACAAGGAAACTAGCAGTGAATAGATAGAAATACCATATCCATCTTGATACTTTTCGATGCAATTCGATATCCAAATCCAACAACTTCAATGTAAAACAGACTCCAAGATACAGAAATGCAATTCTTAAAGGCAATTTTGTACAGAATCACTAGATGTGATCCTTTATAAAAATATAAGAGTCAATGGAGTACAGGAATGTAATCTCCAAGTCAAAATATTACAAATTCAGGACCCCTTTCTAAATAAATGAAAGGGGTTTAAATAGGTACTTAATAAAACAAAATAACTAAAATTATTCCTACAATCTATCTAATAAAAAATCTAGAAACATAAATTTGATCTTGAAATGAATAGATTCATTGATTATCTCTTGCGTTTGATGAGCCCATATGGCAGATTTTGAGCATTTATTTCACTTCTTCTGGATGACTAAGCTTTGAGTGTAACTAGCCTGTGTATGTGGCATCAGAGAATTCAGGAATAATGCAATCGATGGCATTTGAAAGAAATTTAATTGTTGTTTGCTGACTATGAGGTTTGATAAGGTGGGTCCACATCGTATCCCATGATATTCCTTGCAGTTGGCCAATTTGCTGATTTTTATTGATTATTTCTTGTTTGCATCTGTAATCAGTTTCTTTTACCCTAGGTAACCTACCAGGGGTACAATCTGAAATCAAATTGATTGCATACAGGCTATTATTCACCAGTTGTGTTACATTGTTCATCATACTTTTAGCTCTGGATGTAGCTCGTTCCGCTTCGATTAAACGTTGTTCCCATTCTGCAAAAATAATTTCCTTATGTCTCTCCACAATCCTGGGAAGGTTTGCTTTTTTTCCCGACTCTGAGTCTTGCCATAAAAGAAATTCGGAAATTTTTTCATCAGCTTCATCATATTCAAGCTTAATACTGACTCCTTCATCTACTAAGGAAGATGTAATTTCACACAAGGATTCTACTTTTGCAACCTTTAGACAAAATTCATTTAATTGCTGAGACAATAGCTTGTTTGTCTCTAGGGCTTCATTTTTGAACTGATCCAGATTAGGATAGTTCTTAAACTTATCCAATCTGGATTGAAACAACTTCTCTTGCTCAATCTTTGAAGTCTTCTCATTTTGCAGAAGAGCTTGTAATTTTGCTAAGTTCTTAATTTAGTTGTTGTTGCTTTTCTAAGGTCTGTTGATCAATCTTTTTCTTTTCAACAGCAAGCTGCTCTTCTAGCTGTTTGGTTTTGAGCTCTTCATCCTGCAATTTCTGTTCTAACTGAATAATTTTCTGCTGGTTGTCTGTAACCTGTTATTCCAACATAGTTGTTTGCAAATCTTTTTGTTTCATTAATTGTGTAACTTCAAAGGCCTTGTCTATAGTTGCAGCACTATAGGCACCTGCGTATTGAGATAATTTAGTGAGATCCTCAGATGGATTCACCTCAGCGTTTTTATAAACAATATTCATAAATTCCACCTGCGATGTTGAAAGTGCATCCTGATCAGTTCTCCTCCTTTTCATTTGTTTTCTCACAACAGCCTTATGCTTAGGACTGTAAAATACATCCAGAAGAGGGATTTCTTCTATTTTCAACATAATTCCACCTGTGGGATTTTTAGGAATAACTTCTATATCTTGGTCTTCCAGAACATTAACTTGGGGATTATTCTGTTGTCCTATTTGCTGGGCAAATTGTTCATATTGGCTCAGCAAATGAGGAGAAACTATAAGTTCAGCAGATTCAACTACCTTTTCAGCAGCTTCCTCTCTTCCAAGTTGAGAATCTGGATTATTGTTTATATCTCCTTTTGGTGCCTGTTCAGTAGCTTTACTGTTTGTGCCTCCTTTCTCAGAATGCACGTTGGTATCAGTACCAGTGCTTTCTTTTCCTGTCTGGGCTGAAGACTACCGATCAATATGTTCATCAAGTTTAGCAGCCATTTCCTTCTTCTCATTATCAACTTTTCTTCTAATATCTTCCTTTTGTATAACAGGATTAGTTCCTGTTACTTCTTTCTGTGTCTGTATGATGGCTTTACTGGCAGATGTCTCTGTTACTATTTTGCCAGATCTATCCTCTGTTTCCTTCTGTTGTGACTCATTTTCCTGCATAGGAACTCTTAATTGATCCAGAGGAAATTTGAGTAATCTCTGGCTTCTAAACAACATAAACTTTTTCAATTCTTCAGCCTGGAATTTGGACTTGGCCAAATAAAAAACTTGGGAAAAATTATCTACAGAAACAAATAAATCATCAAAAATTTCTGGTTCATGTTTGAACCGAGCAATTGAAACAATAGTAGTAAAATCAAATGCCACCTTCCTTGGATCATATTGCCTCCTTGGAATTGTTGAAAGCTTAAGATTGGTTAGCTTACCAACTTCTTTTTCAGCATGAACAAAATTACTGAGTGTAATCTCCACATCTAAAAGGAAAAGTAGGCCACATTAGCTTCTTGCTATTCTTCAAAGTCCTGGACATCCCTTCTACTATCAGTTGATACGAAATTTCCTGTGCTAATAGTTTATCTGGAACATACAAAGGAAGAAATTATGGTTCTACAATACTTCCGAAAACTCTGATATATGTGAATCTTTATTCTCCAAACCAATCCCAAATTGAGGATAAATCAACTTTAGCCTTCTTAGAAAACCTAGGAGGGAATTGGCCAAAAATAGTTTGATAAATCGGGATAAGAAAACCGTGACAAACTCTGTAAACATGGCTTTTGAAATGCCCCTTCCACAAGAACTTGTGATAGATATGAATAGGAACAGGATCTTTAGGGGTCCATTTCCATCCTAACATGGGGAATTCAGAATTGAAACAAAGGGCATCTAGGATATAAGCACAAAAGTAAAAAGAAGTAATATTTCCTGAGCTTTTGTCTTTCCTATACTCAAGAATCCTATTGGCTATCTTATCAGAGAGAATGAAAGCCTAGTCCATTATCTCGAAATTTATAGCAGAATGTATTAATGGCACCATTTGTATAGAAAACCTAGCTGAGTTATCATTCCCAAACAATCTGCACATCATTGCTGCGGCATAACAGTACGAAGGCGAAAGAGACTCCATTGAGTACATACCTAATGCCTCATGTTTGTGTTTTTTGGGAGCCCTTCTCCATTCTTTAATCGACTCAGACTGATTTTCATTATTCACAGAAAATTCCTTGACAAAGTCTTTGTTATAGATTTTCTGTGGGTCCGGAAGGTGATACATCGCTTTATTGTCCTCTGCTTTGAACGACCCGAATGTTGCTCTAGAAGCTGAAATGAACATCCTGTTCTATATGGTTACATTGTCAATTACCCACCAAATCACATCATAGTATGGGAAAATGTTCACCCGAGTTACAATTCAATGAAGGAATGAGTTTGCTAATGCACCAAGAGGAGTCTCAGAGTCAAAGTCTGAGTCATCTTCATCAGGAACTGTTTCCTTGGCCTCAAAAAATTTAGGGTTTTCCTTTTCAAGCAGATTATATACATTTTCCCAAGTCATCTTACCAAGTCCCTGGCATGAGGTGTCTGTAACCAGCTTAAGCTTCGCTAGTTTCTCTTTAGGTACCATGGTGAAAATAGGAGCCTTTGTAGCGACAACAAATTTTTATTTCCTGGATCTCTTCGACATTTCAGTATCAGGTAACATTTCCCTCATTCTGCGAATGAAAGGATTGGACGTTCTATTTGTCTACAACGAAGAAAAACTTTCAGCCAAGGTGAAAACGCAATGATGAGAACAACTATACAAAAGGATTCATTCGTTGATTTCCATTTATTATCTCCATGATTTAAAACTTAAATGCCCTCTAAGGAGTCATACTCACGTATTTAAAACAAAATCATTTTCCATTATTCGTTTGATTTCTTATTCAATACCATACGTACAATCGGGAGTTGGCACTTTTGAAATAAGTGTTAAAATATTACCTTTTGAATCCTTGTGATGCGATGAATAAATATTGTATGAGCATTAAGTAATAATCGCATCGCGAATATTCAATGGTACACAAAATAACATAATATGATTTATGCCAATTTCCGATTGCGATGATCGCATTGGGGATTTTCAAATGGAGTGGATCGTTAATAAGTTTCTCCGATTTCTGATTGCAATAAGGTGGGGTCCACCACGTCGGAGTCTTTTAATCAAACAAATATAACGTTTGTTTCTCCTTAATGCAATTGCAATAAAGCACATTGCATCGGGGTTTTGCAATTGACCATAAAGAGTTTGTTTTAAAGCTTTTGCGAAGAGCGATTGTGATGAACTGCGTCGCATCGGAGTATTTCAAAGCAGATGTGATCACTTAAAAGTTTTCCGATTTGCGATTGCGATATGACTCATCGCATCGGAGTTTTATTATAACAAGTCCATGAAAGATCATTCTCCAAAATTTGATTGCGATGGATTGCATCACATCAAAATTTTGTAGAACAAATATGAAACTTAAAGATCTTTCCGATTTGCGATTGCGATTGAGTTCCATCGCATCGGAGTTTTACAAAGTGAATATAAGACTTAAGGATCTCTCCAATTTCCGATTGCGATTACTGTACAGATCAAATATTTGTTAAATATAAAACTTTATGTAATATTTTGATATGATAAAAGCTTTATATCTCATTGGATCGGAAAGTTTTTCAATGTCACACTTGTTAATAAAGATATGCAATATGTCCTTTTATCAATGAACTTTTATTCCTAATTTAAAAATGATCGGATTGTTTCTAAATCTTTTATTTCCATCTAGAAAGCAAGATAAAAAAGGGACCTATTTCTAAATGAAATTTATTCTAGAATTTTAGAAATGGGGAGGGTTGTTGTACAGTACAAAAATTGGCGATTCACTGGAAGAAATAGTTATCTCTGAAAAAATAAAATGAACACTATATTTCTAGTAAGTAAAAATTTCTAAAGATAATGAAAACTATCTTAGGATAATTCAAATAAAATCCAACTATGAAAAAGAATAAAAATCACTTACAATTTATTTCTAATTCCTTAAGAATAAAAACATTTTTGGGTTATCTCAAGCTTTGATTAGTTGATAATGATGAAGTAAGTGGACCCCTCCAAGTTTAGGTTTTGTAATATACTCTATTGTCATAGGCATTGCCTCTGCTGCCAGCAAACGTTCATAGTCTCGACAGGGTTACCTTTTAACCATCAACCATTCATTATCCCATCCAACTAAGATTATGACTCTTTAAAAATAAATTCATAAGACATATTACCTCATGTTTTTTGTATTTTATTTATTTTTTTAATTTAAGAGCCATTGTTCTGGTTTGGTAGCCAGTTAGTAACAATGCCATTCACTAGTTGTAATTAAACTGAACAAGCTGGCTCGTGATGCGACCCCTTGTCTTACTTTTATAAGCCATTACCCTGTTTTGGTATGCAGTATTGATAATGTCAGTTTTATTACTTCTTATGATCATGGTAAGTAGGCTCGTGATGAGACCTCTTATCTCCTAAATTTGGTCATATAATTTCTTAGAATTACATTCTAAAAAATCACAATCAAAATGGATGGGGTGAAATAGTTGTATCCTTAAGAATAAATGAATGACAATTTTCAGAGTTTTTTGTTTGCTAAAGCTTGAAAAAGTCTTTACTTTTTAAAGATAGCCTTTCTCTACTTAATAAACTTATAATGATTTACATTTTCCTCAAAGTTTCAAAATATTATGCAAATGTTTTGAATAAATTTTCAAAGTTTAACATTTTATTTTAAACTATCCGAAATTGTAATCATTTCCCTAAAAATTCTTATTTACACAGAATAAGTATTTATAATATTTTTTCTAAGACATTTTCTATTAGTAAAAAGTCAAATAGAGACTATTAACAACCTTTATTTACAAAAACAAATAAAAATTGCAGAAAGGAATATGTACAAGTAAGAAGGGGTTACCTTCTCATGAAAAGAATTTCTTTAAGACAAGCCCATTTATAGGAAGAGATTCTCTATTTCCTGTTAAATCTTGGAGTATGAATGTATATGAGCCTATCTTTTCCGCAATCTGAAATGGTCCAAGCCACATTTTCTGAAATTTGGTATGCTTACCTTTTTCTTCATGTGCTTTATCCCATTTCAGAACAAGATCACCAATTAACAAATTTTTTGAGCTGGTGGAACTTGAATCAAAAGAAGATTTTATAAGCTGTTGATGTTTTTCATGAATATCTTTTGCTTTTTCTCTATCTTCTTCTAATTTACGGATTTGATCAAATCTCAACTGAATGGATGAAGAAGGATTTTCTTCAATGAATTGCACTAGGGCTAATGACGGGAGAGCTAGATTTGATAGTATCAGAGCTTCTTTTCCATAAACTAAATTGAAAGGTGAAGTTCCTATAGAAGCTTTAAGAGTAATACGATCAACCCATAATGCAAAGATTAAAGACTTGTGCCAATTCTTTTGATTTTGATCAATGGTCCTTTTAATGATTTTGATGAGATTTTTGTTAGTGGATTTAGCTAAACCATTACCTTGTGGATAATAATTTGCTGAATATTTCAATTTAAAACCTCTTTTAATTGCAAATTCCATTATACTATTACCAGAAAAATAAGATGCATTATCGAAGACTAGAGCATTAGGTACACCAAACCTGGTAATGATGAATTGATCGATGAAATCAATAATTGCATCAAAATTGGCTACCTTTAGAGGGGTTTCTTCTACCCACTTTGTGAAGTAATCTGTTGCTGTGAGAATGTACTTGTGCTATTTGGAAGAATGAGGTACTATCTCACCAATGATATCAAGCCCCCATTGCTCAAATGGTTGCTCAATGTTTACTGTCTGCAAAGAAAAAGCTAGCTTCCTTTGTCTTCCACTAGCAGTTTGACAAATTTTTCACTTCCTCACATAATCATGTGTATCTTTGAAAAGGGTAGGCCAATTATATCCAACATGGATGATTTTGTGAGCTGTGGTATCACCTCCAAAATGACCGCCTGCTGGTCCATCATGTAGTTCTTGCAATACCTTTTTTGCTTCAGTCTTTTTAAGACATCTTAATAGGATTGAATCATAATTCTTTCTAAATAACATATCATCAATGATTTCATATTTAGTAGCCTTCAATCTTAAAGCACGTTTATTCTTATAGCTGAGATTAGAAGGAGCATACCCATTTTTCAAGTAAAATATCAGATCAGCATACTGAGATTCAGAATCTGTAACACTTATCTCACTTACATGAACAACAATGTCTGGATCTTGATTTTCTGGTATGTTATGAGCTACTGCTAATAATCTGAAAAAACCTTGACCTCTAACAATCTTTGCTGGTTTAATATCAATATCATATTCTTGCAAAGCTGTCACCCAATTAGCCCTTTTTTCTCCTACTTCTCTTTGAATTAATAATTGTCTCACTACAGAGAATGGGACAATAACTTTTGTGTGTGTTTTTAAGAGAAAATGCCTAAAATGTTTGATTGACTTAAATACAACGAAGACTTGTTTTTCTATATCGGAATAATTCAGCTCAGCTCCTTGCAGATTCGAGCTAAAGAAAGAAATTGGTGCTTTAATTTGTTGATCATTGAGCTGTGTTAAAACAACAACATAGGATGTTTCAGTTGCCAAAGTATACAGAATAAAATCTTTAGAAAAATTGGGAGTATTCAATGCAGGTGCATTGATGATTTCCTGTTTGATTACATCAAAGGCTTCTTTTTCTTTATACCCCCATTTGAATACTGAATTTTTCTTAATCATATTCTGCATAGGTAAAACAATTTGAGAAAAATCGAGAATGAATCTTTTTACAAAATTAATCTGCCCTAAAAATGATTGCATGGAATTTTTATTATGAGGTAAAGAAATATCAGAAATTTCTTTAACTCTGTCAGGATCGATATATATACCATATTTTGACACAACAAACCCTAAATTTTTTCCTTCATCAAGAGCAAAGAAGGATTTCTTTGGGTTTAAATAAATACCAAACCTTCTACATCTTTCAAATATTTGTTTCAGATCATGTAGATGATTGGATCTCTTCTTTGAATAAACTGTTATGTCATCAAGATAAATGATAGTGATCTATTAATCAGACCTTTAAATGCTATGTCCATGGCTCTCTAGAAAGTAGCTCCTACGTTTACTAAACCAAAAGGTATTTTCTGATAAGCATAGGTTCCCCATTTGGTTTTGAAAGTGGTTTTCAACCTATCATCTCGATGTACTAAAATTTGATTATAGCCTGAAAATCCATCAAGAAAGGATATGAGTTCAGAACCAACTACCTTTTGGAGAATTTGCTCCATGGTTGGCAATGGGAAATTGTCTTTTTGACATGCCTTGTTTAAATTTCTGAAATCAATACAGATTCTAATATCACCATTTTTCTTCCTGACCGGTACCATGTTGGAAACCCAATTGGAATGCCTTACAGGAAAAATGATTTTGGCTTTCAAAAGTTTGTTGAGTTCTGTTTTGATTTGATCCTCAAGATTTGGATGAATCTTTCTTAACTTTTGTTGAACATGCTTAACATCAGATAACATTGGAATTGTGTGTTGAATCACAAAAGTGTCATAAGTCTTTAAGTCGTCATAATTCCAAGCGAAGACATTTTTATATTTACTCAGAAGTTTGATAAAAGCAGATCTTTCTTCTGGAGTTAAATTGAGTCCTAGATTAACATTCTGAGGTTTAGAATCAGAGCCAAGATTCACTGATTCAAACTTCAAAGTTGAACTTTGAAGTTTAGCATTAGTAACTTTCTTGAATCTGTCTTTAATATCATACAGATCCTCAAGTTTAACAGCAGATATAGGAATTGGATTTTCATCATTCCTTGAAGTAATTTTCAGATCATGATCGTCTTCATCAATAATTTGTTCATCATATGATTTCTCAGAAGTTAAGAAATTCAATATATCTTGATCATGGTAGAATACTATCCAGTTAGTAATATTATCTGGGATAGATGGGGAAAAAATCAATTCTACTATAAATCTATCAGGACTGCAATCTTTAGCAGGAAGGAGTTTGGATGCAACATTAGCTAACAGGTCAGTTGATGTGTTTTGATTTCTAGGAATAGAAGAGATATTAAATTCTTGAAATTGAGTGGTAAGGTCTTGTACTAGAGTTTGATAATGTTTGAGATGTCCTGAAAGACAATGGATGGTATTCCTTACTTGTCTTATGACAATTTCGGAATCTCCATATACTTTCAAGTATTTTACATTTAACCCTATGGCCTTGTAAAGCCCTTGAATCAAGGCTTCATATTCAGCGGTATTATTAGTGCACTCAAATTCTAATATACATGATAGCATGGTTTTCTCTCCTTCTGGATCAATTAGGATGCATCCTGCTCCTGCTCCATCAAAATATAATGACCAAAATAAAGTTCTATCTATAGGTTTACTACAAATGAATCGGAAATATTAACAAATCTAGAAGAATCAGATTGCGAAAAATTTTCAATTTGAGAAACAAAAGTATTTATAGAAAAGGGTGATTGTGGTGCAATAAAATTCCCAAGAAATGATTCAGTAGAATAGCCTCCAAGGATATTGTTGTTGAAAGCTACAGGTTTGTTTGGTTGTTCAAATTCAGTTACAGTGTATGTCATATGTTTTTCTCGCTCGATTTTGATTTGATTTGGTTTCCCTTTGTAGGGAAGCCACATATGTGAAAAATCAGTTGCGATATAGCCATTAGTTTTGCATACCAGTCCCTACTTAAGACTAACCCATAGAATTCAGGAATACCTGCAATTATAATATCAATTCTTTGGACAATCCTAGGATCGGAAGCTAGTCTAATGGTAACTGAATTGATTTCTCCTACAACTTGAACTTTAGAGCGATCCAATTGTACAATGTGAACAACAGACTTTTGTGGTTCAATATTCAATTTCACATAGACTGAAGTAGGCATTATATTAGAGGATGCTCCAGAATAAATTAAACAATTATGCAAATTCTTATTGTAGATTTCATAAGTCAACAAAAACAGAGGTGTTTGAGAATTTGATCTTTCTCCAATAAGAACAGTGTCTGTGGCATCTACTTTGTCTGGTGGCTTACCAGTCCCTTTAGCTGCTTTGGCAACTACACAGCTTGGTAGAGGAGCAATAGGTGTAACATTTAATTCTTTTAATAGCAGCTTTTGTTGATGTTTAAGTTTGCGGAGTTCATGTAATGAAATATTCTCTCTAGTCTTTTTCATGTCCTCAACAATATTATAATCCATCGGATCTGATACCACTAGAGTCTTAGATGATGATGTGGGAGGATTGGGAGATGATGGTTGATTCTGAGTGGGTAAGGAAGAAGCTTTCTTTGCAGGAGTCTTGTCTTTGGTATTAGGAGTAGTAGTTTTCTTCTTTGGAATAGGTTGAACAAGTTACGATGTAGATTTTCTCCTTGTACTCACAGGCATAGCTTCTTGTTCCATTTCACTATTCGAAATAGGGAGAATGAAATCCCACATTCCATGTAATTCAGCTATTTCTTCCCTTTCATCTTCTTCATCCGACACTGGAGGAGTATCTTCCTCTTCTTCGTCTTCTCATTCTGCATTGGAGATTGCATTGGGAGGTTTTGATTCAGCTTGATTTCTCTTGAAATTTCTGAATGGTCTCTTTGTAGAAGTCTCTACTACTTGCTTTTTGATCTCAACCATCTCATTGGACATGGTTTTAAGAACTTTCTGTAAACCCTCCATGTCATATGGATCTCTTGGTGTCTTTTTCTTGGAATCATCTTTAAAAGTGACTTTCTTTGATTTAGAGCTTGGGAAACAGATGATTGAATTTGCGATGAAGAACTAGTATCACTTTCTGTCTCCAATGGAGTTCTTCTTGTTTTGACTCTACTAGGTAAAGGAAATTATTTTGGGGAAATTCCAAGTTTTTCACTCTATGACCTAGTTAGAGGTCTGGAAGAAACAAACTGCGAGGTGACACTACCTTCAGATATCTCCGATTCTTCTAATGATAATGAGAATCCTTGAAGTTTATGAACTAAAGTCTCAACTTCAGGAGATTCAGGAGGCGGATTATCTGATTGATCTGAAACTTTGGTAGTGGGTGTTTGAATACTTTTATCAATTTCTTCTCTAGTGATTTGAGATGTGGAAGAAATTGAAGGTGATGAGGGTGTTGTGCTCTTAGAATGGCTTTCGGATTTGGATTTATCTGCCATTCATAGTTTTGGCCCTCCTTCTAGTGCCAAAAATGTTGAAGCCTCGAAAATTGCTGCTTCAAACATTGGGGGATAACCAACCGGTCGGGACCTTAGAACAACTCCTTTTCTGTTTGGTATGGTGGCTCCGACTGGATTGATAGGACCAGTTTCCTAATAATTTAAATGGGTTGGTAATGGAATGATTGGGTGAACGGAAAATGGAACTAAATGACTGAAATAAAACTTATCTAATCTAATCTAAAACTGATAAAATAATTCTAAAACTAACCCGGGTATCAAATGTGAATACAACTTTAAATTGTTTCAATTAACCAATAACCATGAAAATGTATTATAGCTTAATTGAAATATGCAGTAACAAATAAAGATAACTCTGTTTAAGAAATTAAATAGAGTTATAATAACATATTGCATTCATCATTCATATATCATTTGCATATATTATAAAAGATAAATATTTCTACACACTCAGAAATGATACGTATAATGAAATATTGTGAAACAAGTACATATAAATGATAGCAAATTTAAAAGAAATATCTCATAACATAAGGAAACTAGTAGTGAATAGATAGAAATACCATATCCATCTTGATACTTTCCGATGCAATTCGATATCCAAATCCAGCAACTTCAATGTAAAACAGACTCCAAGATACAAAAATGCAATTCTTAAAGGTAGTTTTGCACAGAATCACCAGATGTGATCCTTTATAAAAATATAAGAGTCAATGGAGTACAGGAATGTAATCTCCAAGTCAAAATATTACAAATTCAAGACCCCTTTCTAAATGCATGAAAGGGGTTTAAATAGGTACTTAATAAAACAAAATAACTAAAACTATTCCTACAATCTATCTAATAAAAAATCTAGAAACAGAAATGTGATCTTGAAGTGAACAGATTCATTGATTATCTGTTGCATTTGATGTGCCCAGATGGCAGATTTTGAGCATTTCTTTCACTTCTTCTGGACGACAAAGCTTTGAGTTTAACTGCCCTGTGTATGTGGCATCAGAGAATTCAAGAATAATGCAATTGATGGCATTTGAAAGAAATTTAATTTTTGTTTGCTGACTATGAGGTTTGATAAGGTAGGTCCACATTGTATCCCACGATATTCCTTGCAGTTGGCCAATTTGCTGATTTTTATTGATTATTTCTTGTTTGCATCTGTAATCAGTTTCTTTTACCCTAGGTAACCTGCCATGGGTACAATCTGAAATCAAATTGATTGAATACAGGCTATTATTCACCAGCTGTGTTACATTGTTCATCATACTTTTATCTCTGGATGTAGCTCTTTCCGCTTTGATTAAACGCTATTCCCATTCTGCAAAAATAATTTCCTTATGTCTCTCCACAATCCTGGGAAGGTTTGCTTTTTTTCCCGACTCTGAGTCTTGCCATAAAAGAAATTCAGGAATTTTTTCATCAGCTTCATCATATTCAAGCTTAAGACTGACTCCTTCATCTACTAAGGAAGATGTAATTTCACACAAGGATTCTGCTTTTGCAACCTTTAGACAAAATTCATTTAATTGCTGAGACAATAGCTTGTTTGTCTCCAGGGCTTCATTTTTGAACTGATCCAGATTAGGATAGTTCTTAAACTTATCCAATCTGGATTGAAACATCTTCACTTGCTCATTCTTTGAAGTCTTCTCATTTTGCAGAAGAGCTTGTAATTTTGCAATTTCTTGATTTAGCTGCTATTGCTTTTCTAAGGCCTGTTGATCAATATTTTTATTTTCAACAACAAGATGCTCCTTTAGCTATTTGGATTTGAGCTCTTCATCCTACAATTGATGTTCTAACTGAATAATTTTCTGTTGGTTGTCTGTAACCTATTCTTCCAACATAGTTATTTGCAAATCTTTTTGTTTCATTAATTGTGTAACTTCAGAGGCCTTGTCTATAGTTGCAGCACTATAGGCACCTACATATTGAGATAAATTATTGAGATCCTCAGATGGATTCACCTCAGCATTTTTATAAACAATATTCATAAATTCCACCTGTGATGTCAAAAGTGCATCCTGATTAGTTCTCCTCCTTTTCCTTTGTTTTCTCACAACAGCCTTATGCTTAGGACTGTAAAATACATCCAGAGGAGGGATTTCTTCTATTTTCAACATAATTTCACCTGTGGGATTTTCAGGAATAACTTCTACATCCTGGTCTTCTAGAAAATTAACTTGGGGATTATTCTGTTGTCCTATTTGCTGGGCAAATTGTTCATATTGGCTTAGCAAATGAGGAGAAATTATAAGTTCAGCAGATTCAACTACCTTTTTAGCAGCTTCCTCTCTTCCAAGTTGAGAATCTGGATTATTGTTTATATCTCCTTTTGGTGCATGTTCAGTAGCTTTACTGTTTGTGCCTCTTTTCTTAGAATGCACGTTGGCATCAGTACCAGTGCTTTCTTTTCCTGTCTGGGTTGAATACTGCCGATCAATATGTTCATCAAGTTTAGCAGCCGTTTCCTTCTTCTCATTATCAACTTTTCTGCTAATATCTTCCTTTTGTATAATAGGATTAGTTCCTGTTACTTCTTTCTGTGTTTGTATGATGGCTTTACTGGCAGATGTTTTTGTTACTATTTTGCCAGATGTATCCTTTGTTTCTTTATGTTGTGACTCAATTTCCTGCATAGGAACTCTTAATTGATCCAGAGGAACTTTGAGTAATCTCTCGCTTCTAGAAAACATAAAATTATTCAATTCTTCAGCTTGGAATTTGGACTTGGCCAAATAAAAAACTTGGGACAAATTATCTACAAAAACAAATAAATCATCAAAAATATCTGATTCATGTTTGAACCGAGCAATTGAAACAGCAGTAGTAAAATCAAATGCCACCTTCCTTGGATCATATTGCCTCCCTCGAATTGTTGAAAGCTTAAGATTAGTTAGCTTACCAACTTCTTTTTCAGCATGAACAAAATTACTAAGAGTGTAATCTCCACATCTAAAAGGAAAAGTAGGCCACATTAGCTTCTTGTTGTTCTTCAAAGTCCTGGACATCCCTTCTACTGTCAGCTGATACGAAATTTCTTGTGCTAATAGTTTATCTGGAACATACAAAGGAAGAATGTGTGGTTCTACAATACTTCTGAAAACTCTGATATATGTGAATCTTTCTTCTCCAAACCAATCCCCAATCGAGGATAAATCAACTTTAGCCTTCTCAGAAAACCTAGGAGGGAATCGACCAAAAATAGTTTGATAAATTGGGATACGAAAACCGTGACAAACTCTGTAAACATGGCTTTTGAAATGCCCCTTCCACAAGAACTTGTGATAGATATGAATAGGAACATGATCTTTAGGGGTCCATTTCCATCCTAACATGGGGAATTCAGAATTGAAACAAAGGGCATCTAGGATATAAGCACAAAAATAAAAAGGAGTAATATTTCCTGAGCTTTTGTCTTTCCTATACTCAAGAATCCTATTGGCTATCTTATCAGAGAGAATGATAGCCCAGTCCATTATCTCGAAATTTATAGTAGAATGTATTAATGGCACCATTTGTATAGAAAACCTAGATGAGTTATCATTCTCAAACAATCTGCACATCATTGCTGCGACATAACAGTATGGAGGTGAAAGAGACTCCACTGAGTACATACCTGATGCCTCGTGTTTGTGTTTTTCGGGAGCCCTTCTCCATTCTTTAATCGGCTCTGACTGATTTTCATTATTCGCAGCAAATTCCTTGACGAAGTCTTTGTTATAGATTTTCTGTGGGTCTTGAAGGTGATACATCGCTTTAATGTCCTTTTCTTTGAACGACCCGAATGTTGCTCCAGAAGCTGAAATGAACGTCCTATTCTGTATGGTTACATTGTCAATTACCCACCGAATCACATCATAGTATGGGAAAATGTTCGCCCGAGGTGCAATTCGTTGAAGGAATGAGTTTGCTAATGCACCAAGAGGAGTCTCGGAGTCAAAGTCAGAGTCATCTTCATCAGGAACTGTTGCCTTGGCCTCAACAACTTTAGGGTTTTCCTTTTAAAGCAGATTATATACATTTTCCCAAGTCATCTTACCAAGTCCCTGGCATGAGGTGTCTGTAACCAGCTTAAGCTTCGCTGGTTTCTCTTTAGGTACCATGGTGAAAATAGGAGCTTTTGCAGCAACAACACCTTTTGATTTCCTAGATCTCTTCGACATTTCAGTATCAAGTAATGTTTCCCTCGTTCTGCGAATGAAAGGATTGGACGTTCTATTGTTCTACAACGAAGAAAAGCTTTCAGCCAAGGTGAAAACACAATAATGAGAACGGCTATACAAAAGGATTCATTCGTTGATTTCCATTTATTATCTCCGTGATTTAAAACTTAAATGCCCTCTAAGGAGTCATACTCACGTATTTAAAACAAAATCATTTTCCATTATTCTTTTGATTTCTTATTCAATACCATACGTACAATCGGGAGTTGGCACTTTTGAAATAAGTGTTAAAATATTACCTTTTGAATCCTTGCAATGCAATGAATAAATAGTGTATGAGGATTAAGTAATAATCGCATCGCGAATCTTCAATGGTACAAAAAATAACATAATATGATTTATGCCAATTTCCGATTGCGATGATCGCATCGGGGATTTTTAAATGGAGTGGATCGTTAATAAGTTTCTCCAATTTCCGATTGCGATAAGGTGGGGTCCGCCACGTTGGAGTCTTTTAATCAAACAAATATAACGTTTGTTTCTCCTTAATGCAATTACGATAAAGCGCATCGCATCGGGGTTTTGCAATTGACCATAAAGAGTTTGTTTTAAATATTTTGCGAAGAGCGATTGCGATGAACTGCGTCGCATCGGAGTATTTCAAAGCAGATGTGATCACTTAAAAGTTTTCCCATTTGCGATTGCGATATTACTCATTGCATCGGAGTTTTATTATAACAAGTCCATGAAAGATCATTCTCCAAAATGCGATTGCAATGGATCACATTGCATCGAAATTTTGTAGAACAAATATGAAACTTAAAGATCTTTCCAATTTGCGATTGTGATTGAGTTCCATCGCATCAGAGTTTTAGAAAATGAATATAAGACTTAAAGATCTCTCCAATTTCTGATTGTGATTACTGTACACATCAAATATTTGTTAAATATAAAACTTTATCTAATATTTTGATATGATAAAAGCTTTATATCTCATCAGATCAGAAAGTTTTTCAATGTCACACTTGTTAATAAAGATATGCAATATGTCCTTTTATCAATGAACTTTTATTCCTAATTTAAAAATGATCGGATTGTTTCTAAATCTTTTATTTCTATCTAAAAAGCAAGATAAAAAGGGGACCTATTTCTAAATGAAATTTATTCTAGAATTTTAGAAATGGGGAGGGTTGTTGTACAGTACAACAGAACCCTATTATTATAGGACCCTAATAGTGGCTCCACATGGGGATGGAATTTGCTGGTGAAAAATCAAGAACTTCAAGACTAGTAGCCTTTGAATTTTAACTATGATGACCCTGTAAGTATCTTTCTGATCTCTGCAATTATTCATACTTATGATATTTACCTCTATAAGCTTAAGGCCTTCTCTCCGGGCTTCAACTTTGTTAGGAAAATATCTAATCCAATCTAAAATATTCAATGTATATGTACAATGATCAAAGTAAATGAAACTAACTATTTGTTATCTCATAAGAGTAGTAGTGCTTCAGCATTCTGCCATTTACTGGTCCATCTGCATAGCTTATCCACCCATTTCTTTCAAATAGAAAGCATTATTACCTCTATATCCATAAATCACATAAGGTCCTCTCCATAGAAAATCAAATTTTCCATGTTTACCTTTGTCTTCTCTTCTTGAATCCCATTTTAACACTTTATCTCGAATGTAGAAATCATCTTCTTTAGTATTTTTATAAAAAAAATTCTTTATCTTATCCTAGATAACTTGAGACTTGATATAAACTTCTTCCCTTGTTTGTTGCAAGTAAATATTTTGATTAATCCTTTTTTGAATGTCATTTGTTTCAACTTGTAACTCTTGGATAATATTCTTTACTGGTACTCCTAGGGAGGATGGAAAAACAACATCCATTCCATAGACAAGTTGGTAAGGGGATGTACCAATAGATTTTTTAGTTGTAAGTCTATTTTCCCATAAGGCATTGACTAACTTCTTGTTCAAAGTCTTTTTGTTATCTTCCAGTAACTTTTTTATGATGTTTACAAGGCTCTTATTTGAAGATTCAGCTAGGCCATTACCTTGAGGGTAATATGTAGTAGAATGACCTAGGGTAATATGGTATTTATGGCAAAATTCAATCATTTTCTTAGATTTGAATGCTACTGCATTGTCAGTAATTATCTTTTGGGGACATCCAAATCTTCAAAGTATGTTGCTTTCTAGGAGGGAGATTAGTACAATATCTGTGGCTTGCCTAGAGGATATGGCTTCAATCAACTTGGTAAAATAGTCAGTGGCTGTCAGAATCCACTTGTGTTGGGTTGATGATGGGGGGTGTGTTATCACCCTAGTAATTCTTAGGTCGTGGGATTTTGGTTTATAGTTAAAGAAAACCAGGGGTAACCAATAACCTCTTTTATATTTCAGGATCTAGCCTTCCCGAATTTTGGAGAGGGATCTCTCCTTATGATTTAACTTTGTTTTAGATTTGAGTTTTAGGCTAGGTATGATTGGGCAGTTGGTTTGTTTGAAAAGATTGGTGGGAAATAAGATTACTTGGAGACAAATTAAAGAGGGATCTACTAGTCCATTGGGCTATGGAGTCAAAATATAGCAAGCAAGACTGAAAGGTAATGACAAAAGGATGCTAATGTACTCAGGGCAAGGTAGATAACCCTCAGAGTTTTTGAATAGTTTGATTGGATGGGATGGCTTGCTTTCGGGATAAAGGGCAGTAAATGATCCTTTAATCCAGAAACAAGAAGAAGGAGGCAGAGGTCAAACGGGACTCAGGAGCAACTAAGAATTCCTAGGTCTAGAAATAAGCAGAAAATATTGAAATGATTACTTAGTTAAGACAGGGAGTTTTTACACTAATACTGAAATAATACTCCTAATTAATCATTCAAATTTGAACATATATATGAAATTTAATGGAACTTCAGAAAAGGAAACAATGACATAAATAAATCACTTTACTCATTAGTTTATCGCAATAATCCTGAGTTATGAAGTCCAGTTAGCTGTAGTCCAGTCTGCTGCTATACAATCAACACATAAAGCCTCCAAAACACCAACAAAAATATCCATAATAATCTCAGCAACTTTTATTCCACCTTTAATACATCAAAATGAGAAGTATTTATACAAAAATTATTACAAAATATCTGAGAGACATGTAGGAATATCTCTAGGAAAAAAATAAAGTTTATTACATAGAAAGAGGGACAGCTGCAAAACAAACTGGCAAGCTGTCCTCTTATCAATAAAAAATAGAACTAATCATCTTAACTTGTTGCTGGGTTGTAGCTGCTAGAAATGCTTGCTAACATTTTGGAAAAAGATCTTTTGAAGATAACTTGAAAGACACTCTTTCCATTTCACATCCTTTAACTTGTGTTTTATCACTGATACTCTTTACGCTGTTTCTTTTACTGCTTTACTGTTGTAAAATAAGGAATAATCTTCAGTAAAAAGATATTTTCACTGATACTCTTTGACTCTGCTCGTGATACACTTTGACTGCAAATCTCTATATCAAGTTAGTAAATTCTTGCCATTGTTCTGCACTGGGAATTCTCATACTCTTCAATTTCCTGTAACTTTCATCTGCCTCTGTATACTTAGAAAAATTGAGCTTAACAATGAAAATATGTTTGATCTCATTTTGTAGAAAGAACAAGTTCTCAAAATATTCCAAAATGACTTTACCAGTAGAAGACCCTTGTGGTAAAGATTTGCTAACCTGCTCTTTGGCATAAGCCCTGATTTTGTTGTCATAATCCTTCTGTGCCATTAAATTTTCATTCAAAGCACGAATGTCTAGAAGGCCTGCTTGTGTCCGTACTGTGTATTTGGCCCAAAATTTTGTGATTGCCAAATTCATATCTTTACATCTTTCCTCCAAATTATTCATCATATTTCTCTTATTCAAGACTTTCTTGATTTGTAGTATGCTTTCAGTTCTATCTTGAATTTTTAGCTCTTCAAGCTCCTCTTTGTGTTTTTTGTTCATAAATGTAATAAGCTTCAAAGCTTGAGCTGGTTTGTCAACCAGTTCTTCTTTTGTCTTTTTAATTTCTATTTGTGCTGCTTTGAGTAACTCTTTTTGTTCATAAATAATTTGGATTGAAGGCCATTGTAAATGTATGCCTTGAATAATGTTGTTCCAAAGATAATTCTTGATATAAGATACCTGTTCAGTGAGATTAACCTGTTGTTGTAGAATCTTTATCTGTTCTTGCAATCTGTTGGCTCTCTGCTCATGTCCTCTGGATGTAATTAATGCATCTATGTTTGATGTTTCAAGATTTCGGATAATACCTTTCAAATTGATTATCTCTTTATATTTTAAGGACATGTCTTCCATAGCCTTGACTATGGCAACTGTTTGACCTGTTTAATTTACCTGTGATGTAGATGATGAAGTGGCAGAGATATCTTTAGAAGTAATTGACACTGCAGTTGCCAATACTCCTTTCGGTGCCAAATGGTTTGCCAATGTAGAGGGAAAAGTTGTACTTACAGTTGGAATAACTGTGGGAATGGAGACTTCATGAGCTTTCTTCAATATTTCATTTTCTTGCATTAGAGATTCTATTTGATTTTCCATATCTTTAATCTAAACTGTCATTTTCAAAACCAGCTGCATAGTTTCCTCCTTTTCTATCTTTTCCTGAAGAATTTCTTTTGCCTGAGGGTGCTCACTCTGTGGCAATTTGAGTTGCTTTCTTAAGGCAGCAATATCTTCATTATTCTTCCTTATCATTTTTTTAGCAACTTCAGTATTAGAGGGATCTATTGCAGTTTCTATTACCAAATCTTCTAAGGACTTGATCCTCAAATCCTTAGCATGTAGAGACGCTTTATCTAATTTCATTTGAGTTTGCAAATTAGATATAGTATTTTGAAGCATGGTAGCACTCATGGTTTTGCTTACTACCTTTGAATACAACATCTCTGAAGCACTCCTATGGAACTCTATCTGATCTAGTTCATGTATAGTATCAACATTCACTTCAAACTCTATTTTCTTGTAGTCTGTGGCTGACTTTGGATCCGTTACCACTGGTTGGAGAAAAGACATGATCATTTTATTTGTTGAGTAATCATAGGCTGTCACAAGTTTGTCTTCATCTCCTGGTTTTTCCTTCAGAAGTTTAGAATAAACTTCATTCTTGATTTCCTCATTCTTTTCCCTAATCTGCTTGAACCTTTTCTGGATATTAGAATCAATTTCTTCTGTTGTTTTAGAGGAAGAGGGAGCTTCTATATTTATTTCTTCTTCAACCATTTATTTGCCTTTTCCCTGTGCTTGTTCCTGTTCATTCTGAATTTCCCTGAGTGTTTCATTAACTATCATTGTGGCCTCATCATCTGTTTCTTGATCATTATTATCATCTACATCTATGACTCCTTTTTCTAGAGTAGTCATTTTGGCATTCTTGCTGTAGACTGTTTTAAATTTATTTTCAATAATTGTCTCTGCCAAATAGTCTTCTTCTTTTCTAGGCCTTTTATTAGATACCTCTGCTTGTTGGTTAACTATAACCACCTATGTACTTTCCATCTGATTTTCCTGCAAGCTATCAGTTTGCATCTCCTGAATATCATCAATTAAAGTGCTTGCAACCCATTCCATTTGATTAGCATACTTTTCAATTAGTGGCTTTGACTCATGAAGGAATGGAGTTAACTTACATTTGACCCTGAGGTTACTCAAAATACCTTGAGGGTCATAGTTCCAATAAAAGCTTTCTTGGAACTTGAATGCTGATAATTTAGTGATTACCTCCTTCAAAGCATCTCTGTGGTTGACTATCAAGGGGCCAATTTGACTTTTTAACTTGAATTGTGCTTTCTTTTTGGAGGCTATGAAATTCACTACATCTGTGTTCAAAATCTGTCTCAAGTATTCCAAAGCAAAAATCCTGGTAGTTAGAACTTTGGTAATTTGTAAGGAGCTAGGATTGCACCATACACTTTGATTTATGTGTGATTTTTATACAAATACCAGTATCCAACTTTACAGTTTTTAGACAACTGTAAAATTCTTTTGATTTATTCATTTATTCTTGGTGGTTCTGCTTTGTCCAACAAAATCATGGCAGGTCTGATAAACAAATCATTGAAATCACTGTAACTGTACTCACTGTTGTTTTTTCTGAGAAGAGAAGTCCAGAATATTACTGAAAGAGGTTTTCCCTCCATATCCATCTTCTGTAATGCAATTGGAAAATTATCTGCCTGGAAAAATAGGAAGAGATGTAACTGATGTATATGTGAACACTCCTTCATCAGGAAATTTTATTAACTGATAATGCATATTATCAGCAATAAATTTGGCAAAGTTGAAGGCCAATTCTGGCTGTTGTCCTGGAGACAAGGTGGAGAGGAAACCTAGAATAGAGGCATCTGTAGATTCATCATTAGCATAGCCTAATATGAAAGAGAGCATTGAAATGATCTGTCTTGAGCCTTCAGGGAAATCAAAAGTATCATAGGGTGGATTTACTTTAAGAAGGTTAACATGATTGGGCATGAAGTTTTGAAGGATCATAAACTTCCTAGGGAAATCCAAGTCTAAATACATTTGAGTCAAATCTTCAATTGACAATGATACTGCTCGTGGATCATGGCTTAGTTGGAGCATATCATTGATGGCTTCAATAGTTATGTAAAACAGGACCTCACTATCTTTGTTTACCATGCATCTCTAGTCAGGGACATAGTGCATCTGACACAATCTAATGAAATCTTGGGCTAGATGTGTGATGGGAACAATGTATTTAGGCAAGTTGGAGTCCCACAAATTTCTCCTGACACCAACTCTGTACTTCAAGTAAATCAAACTCTAAGGTAGCATCAGAAATTCTATAGTCTAAATCAATCAAGGGACTGCTCTCTTCAGAAGAGATAGTTGGCTGCAATGGTCTAACTATCTCAGTAGAATCTGCAGTTAGGATAGGAGTGGGTTTATCAATTTTGGAAGTTTTGGGGTTTGGAAGCTTGCTGGAGGCAGGCTTCTGTGGTTTGGGACCTCCAGTCCTAGAGTTGACCTGATTTTTAGTCATTTTTTATGTAACTGAGCAAGATTAGACTATTTTCTCAACTCTTTATGGAAACATAAGGTTAATTAAGTTGCCTTTGGGGAAAAAATTTGGAATCTGGGCAAGGGTTTTATGATGAAAATGCAAATTCTGAATATGCAGAGGACTAGAAAGGGATTTCAATGGTTTCTTCAGTAATTCAAATGGATTTTCACCATGGTAATAGCTTTTGGAGGGTCAAAATTCTTCAGGCGGAAGTGGCAAATTCTGGGAAAATTTTGACAGGGTTTCCCTGTTTCTTCAAGGTTTGAGTACTCTCAAATGAGTACTTTTGGCTTTTAAATTCAAATTGGTTTAATTTTTCTTGAAAATTATGAATTTGCAAGTTTGGATTACTGAAAAATATCTTTGGACAGGTATGGTTGTGGTCGAAGAGGGTTGTAGATGGTACTAGTCTTCAAACTGGTTGCAGTTGTTTAGTAGGAGGAACTGGGAGTCTTCGGAGGCGAAATTAAGAGGGGAAATGGCTTCTGGGATTAAAAATAGCTTTGAAATGGTGTCTATGAATGTTTTCTGAGAGGGTGTAGGCGCAAAATGCATGTAAACAATAAGAGTTAAGTCCGAAACCTTAAGTCTTATCAATAAACATGACATTTATTGCAGGTCGATATTAGTGGCAAGAGTAGTTTTTGCGTTTGAAGGAGAAACCACTAGTGGTTATTGCATTGCTCCTAGACATTAAATGGTTTTTAGCTTTTGCAATGCGATCCAGTAATATTAAGACACGTAGCGGGTGGTGGTTTCGTAAAACAACTTTTATCGCAATTTTTTTTGCCAACTTCGCCCGATCGCTTTTGTAATGTCATATGGGATCTGCGCCGTCGGATTTGGTTGAGCGATGCGAATGGCTGAGATGCATCGGGAAGCTGTGGGGAAATAAGGTGGGACTGGTTACCTTGATATGCGCCGTTGATTCGGTAAAAGGAGATCGACGGTTTAAAATCAATGCGATAGGGAATGGTGGGGGCGGGGGAATGATTTATCGGGTTTAGTTTAGACCATTAAAGCGATTAGGATTATCGGAGGGTCAGGAACGAATGCGAGGATGCTTCGTTTTTATTAATGAAATTTATGTATAAAAGGATTTTACACATAGAATGGGGAGGGTTTAAATATTTAACCAAGGTTTAATCTTATGGTAAGGGGATATATATCGAGGGGAAGGGGTGAGGTTAAAATGTTAACCTTGGGTAAAGTTTGTGCAGGAGAAATGATAAAACTCTTTTTCTTTGCTGTTGTATATACACAATGGTAAATAAATTGCGCATTTTCAATATTATTTATATTATATAGTTTTAGATTTATCAAAGGTCTAAAACTATAGGGGAGAAGGGATATTTTATTATGGATAAGTTTCATGTCAAAGGGGTAATTTCGAGATGTTTTTCAACATGTGCTTAATATCTTTGACACAAAAGCATATAATAAGGGGGTTTTTGGGTTATTAAAATAAAAAAAAGTTATATTAATAGGACTAGGATATTTTGATAGGGAGTTAATAAAATATGTTAAGGGTTAATATGAAAAGGGACAATGAATACTCAAAAATTCATAAATAAAACTAAGGAAAATGAAAATTAGAATAAAGCTTCATTTTCATAACTCAATCACTTTTACTCAGTATATCATGTTTTTTGAGGGTTTTATGCTTTGTAAAATGGAGGAAGTTAATCAAATGGGCCTTTATGTAACATTTAAGTAAGAAAAGAGTTCTCACTTATGAAGTTAAATGGTGATGAGTGCATGAAGGGGTAAATGATGAAAATTTCTGGGATTAATATAGTAACTTAACATTTTCAACTAATTAGTCATTGAGCCTTGGGTTTGGTCCCAACAGAAGTCAAGGAAATGCCTTGAGCTTCTTTGACTGATAGTTTAGAATATCAAATTGCTATGGGGAGGAGAAATTAGTTAATTATAGCCTGGTGAAAGATATTTACAATGATGTTTCCCACCTTCATCTACCTACCCAGTCATATCTTCTAACATTTTTTCCTTCTATTTTAATCAAGTGCATTTGAGCTAGCAACCTTACAACATTTTATTCTTTTGAAAGCAGTAAAAACTATCTAATTCTACCTTATTGCATCCAAGAATCCAGATTAAATTGTTGGATTCTTTTATTCTCTAACTAACTATGGAATTGTCATGGTTAAACTATATGACAACTCATTATTATCTATCTATAACATTTGAAATTGAAAGGTGAAAAGTCAAGATTAGATTTTTCAACTCATTACAGATTATGGCATTTATTGACACTCTGCCATAATTGACTGCAAAAGGTAAAAGTAGTGGCATTTAGACTTGCAAACTTTCATGTTTTATTCATCTTTTTTCTTTGGGGTATCTTATTTTTTCTAAGTCCTTTGATTTTTCTTTTAGGACTTTTACACTTTTTTTTTCTATTTTTTACTAAATATGGGAATAAAACTTGTAGAAGGCAAAGTATGTACATATTTACAAGACTATCATCAGTAAATTCAAAATTATGAATCCTATATTTATAGGTTACTAATAGGGTTAATTTCTCCAATGAATTCAAGACCCCATTGCTGAAATGGAATTTCTATTGAGATGGGCTTTAAGGGCAGGGGTAACATCTTTTTCTTACCCTCAAAGATTTGGCACTTATGACAGGAGGTCATATATTTTTTGACATCTGCAAACAAAGTGGGCCAGTAAAAACCAGTGCTCAGGAACTTGCCTGCAGTAGTTTTCCAGTATAGATGTCCTCCACAGTCACCTGCATGAAATTCTTGTAATATTTTGTCAGCTTCTTATTTTAACAAACAATTTAATAAAATTCCCTTTGATCTTTCCAAAAAAGTACATTGTCTAAAATACAAAATCTTACTCCCTTAAGCTTTAGAAGTCTTGCTTTTTTTCTTGAAAAACCAGGAGGAGCTTGTAAGTTTAGTAATACAAATATGATATTTGCATACAATGGTGAGTTTGAAAAGGCTTCACTGATCTCTGGAGTCGCCATCTCTTCCTGATCATCTATTTGGGCAATAAAATTTATGTCTAGGGCATGACAATTTGATTCAGCCATGAGTCTGGCTAAACCATGACTTTTTATCAACTTTGTGGGTTTTATATCTATGTCATATTCTAATATAGTAGAAATCCACTTACCTCTTCTTCCATCAGGACCATCCTGAGTAAGAATGTCTTTTACTACAACACTTGGGACATAGGCAATGATGTGAGAATAGAGAATGTAAACTATGAAGTATTTAATGGCCTTTACCAAAGCTAAGGCTTGTTTTTCCATGATATTGTACTTCAAAGATGCATCTCTAAGTGTTCTACTAAAAAAGGCTATGGGCTGTTCATAACCCTGGTCATTTTTCTGCAGTAAAATTGCAGCAATGTTGTGCTCTGAAGCAAATGAAAAAATGATGAAATCTTTTTTGAAATCATGACTTATAAGGACTGGAGTTTTGGTTAAAGCTTGTTTGATGGATTCAAAAGATTGTTTGGCCTCAACAGTCCATTTAAGAACTGAATCTTTTTTGAGCATGTTGTTTAACTCTCTAATTATCTCAGCTAAATTGGATATGAATCTTCTTAAAAAGTTAATCTTACCTAGAAAGGCTCGTAACTCTTTTATGTTTCTTGGTGGATTGATGTTAAGAATTGCTTCTATTCTTGCAGGAACTATTCTAATTCCTTCCCTAGAAATTATGTGTCCCAGTAACTTGCCTTCTTCTAATCCAAATAAGGTTTTCTTATGATTTAATGAGATGCCAAATTTTCTTCATTTTACAAAAAATTGTCTAAGATGATCTGAATGTTCATAATCAGTTTTAGAAAATATAGTTATGTCATCTAAGTAAATCACTAAAAACTCATGAATTTCCTTTGCAAAGGCTATATCCATAGCTCTTTGAAAGGTTGCCCCTGCATTCATTAAACCAAAAGGGATTTTTATATACATAACAGTGCCCTAAGGAGTAGTAAAAGTTGTTTTGGCTTGATCCTCTGGTTGGACTAAAATATGGTTATATCCTAAAAATCCATCTAAAAGGGAATTCCTAGAAGACCCAACTACTCTTTGTAAAACATGATCCATTTTTGGTAAAAGATAATTATATTTTAAGGATACTTTGTTTAGATTCCTCAAATAAACACATAATCTAATCTCTCCTGTTTTTTTTTTTCCTGGTTGGAACTAGGTTAGAAACCCAATCAAAATATATGATTGGTGCAATTATCTATGCATCATACATTCTTTTAACTTCTTTTTCTATTAAGAGCATCAAAACAGGGTTGATCCTCCTTAAATTTTGTCTAAAGGGCTTTTGATCTTCTTTTATAGGAATTTTATGTTGAATTATGTCGGTGTCATAAGATTTAAGGTCCTCATAACTCCAAGCAAAAACATCTTGGAATTTCTTAAAAAGAGCAATATATTTTTCCTTTTTCTGTGTTGAGGTAAGGCTTTGGAAAGTTTAATCATTTTGGGTTTTGAGTTTTGTGCCTATGTTACATTCCTTAATGTCATATATAAGTGGCTCCATTTTGGGTTTTCTAGCTACATCATTTGAGTCAAATAAATCCTCTAAAGGAGTTAAATATTTTTGTAAGAAATTATCTTTGAGATTTAATATATCAGATTCTTCATTAATTATCTCATCAATTTCTACTCTCTATAATTTATCTATATCTAATTGATTGAACTTAGCTGGTCTAGCAAACTTTAATTTATTTACATCTACATTATTCAAATCAATTTCATTGTCTAAATCTTGATCTATGGTACAATCAGTGTCTATTTTATAGTTTTAAAATTCACCTTCATTATTCATAAAATGATAAATTTGCTAATCTTGTGAAAAAATCTGTCAATATTTGAGGTTGTCTGGGATTATTGGTTTGTGCTTTACTTCTGCAATATACATATGATTAGGCTGAAAACGTAAATTACAAGTGCTAGCAAAGGTCGCTAAAGAATGTGCTTGTAAATTTTTCTTTCTTGGTATTGCAAAGAAATTACATTCCAATAAATCATCAATCAAATCTAGTATAGTCTCTCTATATCGACCTAATCTAGGATTGTAAACAGAATATTCACCTGTAATTTGTTTTACGATCAACTTTGAGTCTCCCATTATTGCTATTCTTTTACCTCCTAAATTTCTGATTATTTGGAGTCCTAAAATGAGGGCTTCATACTCAGCCATATTGTTTGTGCATTTGAAATTCAGTCTAAAAGCATAGCCTTCTACATGATTTTTCTCTATATTGGTTATCCATACTCCTGCTCTTGCTCCTAACTTGTTTACTAAGCCATCAAAGTCTAATGCCATAAATATTCATGAAAGATATTATCATTGTTTTGTGTTTCCTTTTTTTCCTTTAGTTTAGTCTTAATTTCATTATTAGTTTCAACATTACATAGGATGAATGAATCTAGGTCAATAGCTGTAGCATGAATTGGGTAATTTATTGATCTTGCTGCATTACTTACCATATATTTCATTAAAGTTTCCCTATATAACTTCTTAAGTTGTCCAAAGACTGATATAGTAGCATAAGACATGTCCAATTGTAGAGATCCCTGTAACTTTGCTCCCCATGAGCGAGATAATAACATTCCATATTTGGGTGGGATATCAGCTACTACAATGTACATAAGTATACTCTTACAAGAATATTGAACTAGTGTTACACATAAATCTTTGATTAATCCTAGGCATTTTACTTTGCTTGAGTCAAATGAAAATAAATCCATGTAAGGCCTTGTAATGTCTAAGTTCAGGGTTTCCATTATAGCTTTGGGCATTAGATTATGTGAAGTTCCTGAATGTAACTGTTGGGTATGGAGCCTGATTATCTTCTTTACTTTGTATCACAACATTGGACTGTGCCTTAAGGCGGCAACGCACCAAAATTTGTCGGCCCCGTGGGGGTCGATAGGAAAATCGCTTTTTGAAACCCCCCCCCACGGGCGGGGATCGGGGGCGGGCGCCGAAAGCTAAAAATAGATGTGAAATTGCCTTGTAAAAAATGCTGTAATTTCTAGTCAATACGGGCCGTTCGTAGGCGAATGATTTGACGGTCGAATGTTTAGATTAGGGTTTTTTTGCCCTAGAGGGGCAACCCCCGTTATTATATATGGGGGGGGACACTTTTGGGCGCGCATGTGTGTGTGTTCTCGGAGCGAGAAACGAGAGAGAGACGCGAGAGAGAACGGAAGGGATCATTGCGGGCGGATCTCACCTTGGATTTGTCTTGGTTTTTTTGTGAAATTAGCTTGAGAGAACACATTAACACATTTGAGCTGTTGAGCGGGCCTTAACCCAAAGGCGGGGCAAGATACAATATTTGTGTCTCTTTGGTTTTATGTGTTTTGTGTGCTTGTATTTTCCGCATATTTTATATGTTTCATTGCTCTGTAATATTTAATTTTCTAACAACTGGTATCAGAGGCATGCCCCGAAGTTAGCGAAGTGGATGAATCCTCGAATGCCGAACGAAGGTGGTGGGCCCCGGTAATATCACGATGGGATCCGTGGATGAGCTCGGTTAGACAGGCGGTATGCTCCGGATTCTTCATGGACGTGTCCTGGTCCTAACACGGTGAAGAGGAGTTGACCTGGGATAGAGCAAGCTCTCGAGGCAGGTGGTGATCCATGTAAGGCGTGTGCTTCCAACGCATTGGAGCGGAGAATCCTGGTTCCTGGTATTCTGGACACCACATATCTCCACAATGGTATGATATTGTCCACTTTGGGCCTAAGCCCTCATGGCTTTGCTTATGGGCTTTACCCCAAAAGGCCTCATACCAATGGAGATATTTGTCCATCCTTATATACCCATGATCCTCCCCACTTCTAGTCAATGTGGGACTTTGGTCGTATACCCAACAGTAATATTGTGTTGTGTAAGATTTGATCATGAATGGTTAAACTTATGTAAAATGGAGGAACTGATCCATCTTGATGCTTTCCATTCACATCTGGGCCAAATATCAACTCTGGCTGATCATCATTCAAGTTTATGGAGTCTTCTCCATCATTTATGTTTAGTGTTTCAGTGATGGTTGATTTATACAAATCATGTTTTGCCAATTCTGTTAAAGGAATTGGTATTTTTAACTTTGCAATTTTAGTTTGTATGTTGAATGAAGGTTGAGATCTACTTATTTGAATTAACTCTTCTTTGATAATTGTAGTTTGTGTTGGTTTATCTTATTTTTCTATAGTTATGTTTTCATTTTCAGTTTGAGTTTCTTGTCTTAATGCTTTTTGTTTTCTTTTCAGGAATGGTTTGTGAAGTAGTAGATGTTTTTTCAGATTTAGAATTGTTAGAAGTTGTTTTTGCAGTGGCAGCTTTTGGATATGCTGATTTTGGATCAGCAGTGGATGTTTTAAGATCTAAGTTTGTTGTTTTAGCAGAATCAAATGCTTTTGCAGCAGCAGATTTTTGTGAATCTTATGTAGCTTGAGAAACTTCATCTCTTATGTCAAAAATCTTAGGGCTTGGTGAAATTTTGGGGCTGGAAACTTTTTGGGAAGAACTAGAGTTTTGCCTATTTTCCCTAGGGAGAATTAGCAAAACTTTTGTTGTTGGGGCTCCTATTGTTTTCTTATTTTCAATTTGTGCTATTTTCTTTGTAGAAGGTTCAATATTTTTCTTACTCCTAAGGTTATATTGCTTGTGAACTTCATTTATGGCAAATCATAACCTTGTTTATAATCGAAGAATTCCCCTGAATCTAATTGGAGTTGTTGGAGCTCAAACAACTCTTGATCTTCCTGTGTGAGAAAGATGGTGTTATTATCATCTATTCCCATTAAATTTATGGTATCCTCATCCTCAACATTGTTTTGAGAACTCTCAACATAGTTCTCCTGAAATTGAGGTCTTATTTTTTGGTCTGGGACTGATTCTTTTGATTTTCCTGAATTTATGTTTTTTCTAAAATTGGGATTTCTGATTTGTTTTTGATTATCCCATTGAGGTCTTCTTTCTATTGTAAAAAAATCTTTCGGTAATAATCACATGCAATGGAGCATTTTCGACGCGTTTCGAACCAACCAGTGTGGTTCATCATCAGGACTAGGCGAGAGATCAGATCAGGACATTGAGCTTAAATAGATGTAGAGATGGCTTACTAGCCGTTAGGAAAATGACTAGTTTGACTTCTTCTTCTTTTTTTAATAACGGCTAGTTTTATTTTTATTATTAGAATATTTGACTAATTTATTCAATTAATTTCTGGATTCATTAACTTATTTTATATACATATATATTTCATATTTAATTATTTAATTATAAATTATTTTATTTTATTTATTTATTAAAGCACGAGGTAATAATAATAATAATAATAATAATAGAAGACAATAACCAATAAAATAAATTAAATAATAATAATAATAAAATAGATAAAAATATAGAAATAAAAATAATAAATAATAAATTAATTAATTAATTAATTAAAATAAAATAAAAATTAAAATTAAAATAAAATAAAATAATAAATAAATAAATCAATCAATAATAATAATAATAAGTAATATAAAAATATAAGAGATAAAAATAAAAAAATAAAGATAAATAGAAAAATAAAGGAACAATAGGAAGGGTAGGAAATAAAAAATAAAAATAAAAAAATAAATAGATAAAATAAAATAAAATCATCAAGAATATAAGGCAGGTATCCAACACCTGCTGATGATCCAGCCATCATCTCTATTGAGATTAATAGGGACCTTAGAAATTGAAAAAAGACTCGTTAATCTCAATAGAGATGATGGCTGGATTATCAACAGGTGTTGGATACCTGCCTTATATTCTTGATGATTTTATTTTATTTTATTTTATCTATTTATTTATTTATTTATTTATTTTTATTTTTTATTTCCTACCCTATCTATTGTTCCTTTATTTTTCTGTTTATCTTTAATTTTTTATTTTTATCTCTTATATTTTTATATTACTTATTATTATTATTATTGATTTATTTATTTTTATTTTTTATTTATTTATTATTTATTATTTCTATATTATTATTATTATTATTTTTTGATTTATTTTATTGGTTATTGTCCTTTTTTTTAATTATTATTTAATTATTATTATATTTTTTTTTACCTCGCGCTTTAATAAATAAATATAATTAAATAATTTATAATTAAATAATTATATATATATATATATATATATATATATATATATATATATATATATATATATATATACAAGTTAATGAATCCATAAATTAATTGAATAAATTAATCAAATATTCGAATAATAAAAATAAAACTAGCTGTTATTAAAACAAAACAAAACAAAAAAAAGAGAGTCAAGCTAGTCATTTTCCTAACGGCTAGTAAGTCATCTCTACATCTATTTAAGCTTAATGTCATGATCTGATCTCTCACCTAGTTCTGATGATGAACCACACCGGTTGGTTCGAAATGCGTTGACAATGTTCCATTGCATGTGATTATTACCGAAAGATTTTTCACAATTTATAATTTTAATATTATAATGGTTTGGAATGTTTTTACATCACCCGAGAATGATAGATAGCCATAGATTTAAACTTAGAAATAACTTAGGATATTGGTTGCCAATATATGAATATGATGTTGTTTAGAATGGTTTTAAAGTTATTAATAAGTTCTTAATATCTCTAAGATAAAAAATCAATATGGATTTTTTTTTCCTTTTCTGAAGAGGATGTATGGTTGTATGCTATGTCAAAATACATATGTTAATTTACCAAAGAGATTAATAAAAGTTGAGATGTAAGAATAGAAAAATTAATGAAAGTTGTTACGAAAGAATAGTTTTAGCTAAAAAGAGATAGACACTCACAAATTTAAGTAAAACTAAAAATTAAAAGCATGAAAAATAAAAAATGAAAGGTCACTAGCAAAAGGAATTTGAAATTCCAGGCCTGGTCCACATTACGCTAACGCCACCGGAGTATGTGAACTACGAGCAAGGAAACAGACCTTAACACCAATGGAGCTGTTTTGTTTACGTTGGGGATGGATGGGACCCGGTCGCCAGAAGGGCTCACCGGCCACGCCGTGAAAAAACAAAAAACCAAAACATTTCATAGACTCATTAGTTTACTCCAAAGTTCACAATGAAGCTTAACGGTAACGCGTAGCAGGGACAACTATTGTTGTCATTTTCTCCGGGTGACAGAAATCTGAAGACCTCTGATAAAGATTAGGCCACTGTCCATCCTCAACATTCGTGGGTTCTCCCTAGGAGAATTAAAAGCATTAACATTAATATTATAATGTAATTCGCATTCATATTCCGACGGCAAATTCAGTTATATTTGATCAAAATGAAGGTGCGTATATATGATCAAAATGAAGGTGTGTATTCACTCACCTGGCGTATGTGATCCAAATGTTGAGATATGTCATTTATAACACCCTCCATATAGTTTCCATCGTCATCCTTGAATTTGTTTGCTTCTACACCAATCACAATTATCACCAACGTCTCAAAGGCTAGTTTTGTTTTTTGGTTTTTTTTTTTTTTTTTTTAATAGGAAATTAGTAATTTTTTTTCAAAAAATATAAATGTTGGAGTGATTAAACATCATCTATCCAAAATTCTGAAGTTTAGATTTTCAAAAATTTCTATCTAATTTTATCATAAATTTTACCAAAATTTCTATTATTTTTCAAACTAATTTATGAATTTTTTTAATAATTTGCAATCGTTCTTATCGACTCATTTCCAAAAATGCATAATTACCTCTCTTGTCAATGTCCTGCCCTGCACAGGATGGGATGTAACAACAGATTTTGCCTGCCATTTCTCTCCTCCAACACAATTTGACGCTTTGGCAAATGTGGTAAACTATGCATGGAAAAACAAAATAATGGCGTGGTACAATATCTTTACGTACAACGTATTTATAGGACCAACCTAAATCCATCTTAACTACGGATCTATCAAGCGCTGAGAGGGATCAAATATCTCGAGGTGCAAACCTCTTTTTTGAGTGCAAAACTTGAAAAAAGGTTCGCACCTTGAGATATTTGATCCCTCTCGGCGCTTGATAGATCCGTAGTTAAGATGGATCTACGCTGGTTTCAGACGTGTGCCACCAAGGAAAATCTATCGATAATATGATGAACATATTATCAATTATATTAATAATGTGTAAATACATATAATATTAATATTACCATTTTAAATATGTTAAATATGTTTGAGATTTATCGATTCATTTTAATTTTAAATTTGCTTACTTACTTCATTTTGTTGAGATGATAAATATTGTAAAATAATTTTAATGATGAAAAATGATGAAATAAAATTTTTGAATGCTAAGAATGTAGTCAATTACAAATAGCCGTCATTGTGATCAATCTCAAACTATTTTCTTCTACTATTCTTATTCTCACCCTTGTTAGTTTTGTCATCTTTCCATATCGATAATATGAATACAATAGAAATCATAAATCATAAACAATTTAAATATTTAGCTTGAGCTATTGTAGTAAACATCATACCTTGTCTCTCTTGCTCTCCAATATTATTAGGTTTAATTACTATAACACAAAAATCGTTCTACATTGTCAATAATTTTTTGTGCTTACAGTGGAATCAATGCACATTATTAATCCAACGACTTTAAAAATAATGTACCATCATACATCCAATTACATTAAATCAGAAATCAACATATACATTGAAAGCAATGCATCTAATGCAAGAAATCAAACAAGATTAGAAAACAACATCTACACAGAAATCAATGCATCTAATGCAAGTAATCAAATAGGATTAAAAATCAACATCTAGACTCAAATCAATGCATCTAGTGCAAGTAAGAAAATAGGAGTAGAAACCAACATATACACTAAAATCAATGCATCTAGTTCAAGAAATCAAATAGGATTAGAAATCACCATCTACACTGAAATCAATGCATCTATTGTAAGAAATATTCTTCCCTCTCTCCCCTCTCCATATATATCTATATGTCCATCCATCTCTCCTTTTATGTCTCTTTATCTCACCCCCACAAACACACACACTCTCTCACTCCATATTTATCAATCTCCTTGTCCCTCCCTCCCTGTATCTATCTCTTATTTCTCTTCACCTCCCATCTATATCTCTATCTCCCTTTGTCTCACTATATCAACCCCAAAACATACACTCTCTTTCTCCAATATATCTATCTATCACTCCCTCCTCATCTCTCTCCTTCTCTCTCTCTTCCCCTTGCCTCCCTCTCTCACGCTTCTATCTCTCTTCCCTCTTGCAATCCTCTCTCGCTCTCCCTCCATCTTCCTTATCACTCCTCTTTCTATCTCTTTCTCTCTCTCTCCAAATTTCACTCTCTATGTATTTCTTCTTACCTCCCTCTCTCTCCCCCTCCATATCCATCTCTCTTTCCCTACCTCTCTAAACTCTTTTCCTTCCTCTCTCTCTCTCTCTCTCTCTAACTTTTTCACTATATTCCTCTCTCTCTCCTTCTCTCCCCCATTCTCTTCATCTCTTATTCTTTGTCTCTTTATCTCACCCCAAAACATACACACTCTCTCTCCATATCTCCCTTTTCACTCCCTCTCTCCCTCTACTTGTTACTCTCTATGTATTTCTTCTTCCCTCCCTCTCTCCCTCTACTTGTTACTCTCTATGTATTTCTTCTTCCCTCCCTCTCTCGCTCCACTTGTTACTCTCTATGTATTTCTTCTTCCCTCCCTCTCTCCCCCTCCAGCTCCATCTCTCTATCCATCTCTCTCTCCCCCTCCAATTCCATGTCTCTATGCCTTCGTCTCTCCCCATCTAGCTCCATCTCTCTATCCCTACCTCTCTACACTCTTTCCCTCTCTCTCTCTCTCTCTCTTCACCTTCTAAATTTGTCACTATATGACACTCTCTCTCCTTATCTCCCCCATTCTCTTCATCTCTTATTCTTTGTCTCTTTATCTCACCCCCAAACATACACTCTCTCTCTCCATATCTCCCTTGTCACTCCCTCTCTCCCTCCATTTGTTACTCTCAAAGTATTTCGTCTTCCCTCCCTCTCTCCCCATCCAGCTCCTTCTCTCTATCCATATCTCTCCCCCCCTTCAACTCCATGTCTCTATGCCTTCATCTCTCCCCATCCAACTCCAGCTCTCCATCCCTTCCTTTCTCCCCTCCAACTCCATCTCTCTATCTGTCCCTCTCTCCTCCTCACTCTCAAGTCCCCTCTCTTTTCCTTCCTCTCTCTCCCTTTCTCTCCTACCACCCTCTCTCTTCCCCCATCACTCTCTCTCTCTCTCTCACACACACTCTCTCTCTCCTACAATTCTCTATATTACCCCATCACTCTCTTCCTCTCTCTCATCCTTTCTCTCTCTCCCTTTATCACCTCCCTCCCTATATATTCACCCCCCACTCTCCTCTCTCTCTCTCTCTATGCCCTCAAATCCTCTCTCTTCCCCCATCACTCTATTTCTCTCTCCAAGTATGTTACTATATCACTCCCTTTCTTCTTCTCTCTCCTTCTCCCCCCCCTTGTCTCCATCACTCTGTCTATGTCTCTTTATCTCACCCCTAAATATACACACTCTCTCTTCATCTCTCCCTTGTCACTCCCTCTCTATCCACTTCTCACTCTCTATGTCTTTCTTCTTCTCTCCCGCTCCAACTCTGTCTCTCTATCCATCCCTCTCTCCTCCTCTCATCTTTCCTCACTCTCCTTTTCTCTCCCTTTCTCTCTCTTTCTCTCTACCCTCCAATCCTTTCTTCTTCTCCCTCCCTCTCTCCTTCTCTCTCTCTCCCACCTCCATATTTATGTCTCCCTCTCCCTCTCTCACCTTTCTCTACTTCTCTCTCTCCTCTCCCCCTCTCTCTCTTCATTCCTCTTCTCCCCTCATCTCTCCCTTGTCACTCCCTCTATTTCTCCGCCTCTATCATATGTCTTTGTTCTTCCCTCCCATATATATCTAGAGTTTATATATATATATAATTTAATATTGTATTAATAAAGTTATTAAATATAATAATTGTTATATTATAATATATTAATATCAATATTATATTTAGTAATAATAATAAAAATAATATTAATATTTTAATGTTAATGTTAGGGTTAATAATGTATTTTTTTTGCATGTTATTATTATTAATTTGGTTCATGGTATTTGGTCCAAAGGCTTCAAATATAATTAGATGTTGATTTCTGCTCCTATTTGATTTATTGTTATTTATTTACCTTACTTTTTTATACCTTTTTTATAAATATGGTATTTGGCCTATGGTATTCAGCCCATGGTATTAATAATAATGTGTCCCATGGTATTTGGCCCATAGGCTTCACCTAAATAGAACTTCTTTTTGAGTTTTTGTAAATATAAAGAGGTTTGTGGAGTAAATAAAAAAATAGGTTTTATTTATTTACCATACCTCTAGTTTATTTATATTTGTATTTATTTATCATGAGTAAGTATAAAAAGAGGTTTTATATTTTTATTTATTTCTCATATCTCTTTTTTGAGTGTTTGTAAAAGTCCTCATATTTTAAATTTATATTGTTTAAATTTATTTTTAATTGTTTATTTATATGGTTATATAAGTTATTTTTAAAGCCAACATTATTTATATTTTATTTAAATGATAAATGAGTTTTTTATTTTGGCTTCCGACATACTTACACATCGGGGTTATATTGGGCTGTAAAATGCCCCTCTAAGCACAATAAAAAGTCTATTGACGTTTTAATATGGTAGTAAGTACTAAAAACATCCAAACCTAATATTAAAAATAAGCATGCCTATTATAAATTTGGTATTGCATAGAATTTGATATCGATCAGTTGGAATGGTAAATTATTCATCATAGAATTTGATATCGATCAGTTGGAATGGTAAATTATTCATCATTTAAATGGTTTTATTTATATAGAATTTAATAAGAATTAGTTAGAATTGTCACTAATCAACAATTTAAAGGTTAAATATAATTTTCTGAGCAGAATTCATATATAAAATCAAATATCCAATATACAGTTTAAACAATCAATTTTTTAAAATAAAATTGCAACCAAAATAGAAAAACCAGTTAATAATTGATAAATGGTAATTGGTAGATGGTAAGGACAAAGCTAGCTAGGCAGAAAGTGGCTCGTCTTTATGGCGAGTCCTATCTTTACAGCCAAAATAGAATAAGCCAATTAATAATTGATAGATGGTTAGGACAGAACTACCTGGGAAGAAAGCGATGCCCATCATTATAGCCAAAATAGAAAAAGCCAAACTATAATTGATGGATGGTAAGGACAAAGCTCGTTCAGTAAAGTGGCTCGTTTTTATGGTGAATCCCATCAAGTAAATTAAGTAATTCAATTGACATGTAGAAAAAGCGAATTATTAATCGAGTTATTTTTAGTGTCAGTGTTAAAAAAAAAAAATTGTATTTTTTAGGTTTAATTTTTCTAAAATTTGGTAGAAATTTATTGAAAACAAAAGTTTAATGGGTAACTTTGCATAATTGAAGTGTCCTAAGAGTTTTTAGGGTACTGAATCTATATATACAATAAAAAAACCAGTTTAAATAAAAAGACATCAAGATTTCATCTCAATTTTTATCTCAGATTCTAGCATAGAAACGCACTAAAAACAACTCCTTTAATAATTGATAGATGATAAATGATTAGAACAAAGCCAATTAATAATTGATAGATGGTAAGGACAAAGCTCGCTGGGAAGAAAGTGATGCCCATCATTACAACCAAAATAGAAAAGGCCAAATAATTGATGGATGGTAAGGACAAATCTCCTTAGGTAAAGTGGCTAGTCTTTATGGTGAATCCCATCAAGTAAATTCAATTGACATGTTTCAAAGCCAATTAATAATCGAGTTGTTTTTAATGTTAGTTTTTTAAAGTTTTTTGGTGGATTTTTTAGGTCTAATTTCTCTAAAATTTGGCTAAAATTCATTGAAAATAAAAGTTTAATGGGTAACCTTGCACAATTGAAGTGCCTTAGGGATTTTTAGGGTGCTGAATCCATATGTACAATAAAAAAACCAGTTTAAATAAACAGAAATCAAGATTTCACCTCAAATTTTTTCACAGATTCTAGCACCAGAAATGCACTAAAAACAACTCCATTAATAATTGATAGATGATAGATGGTTAGGACAAAGCCAATTAATAATTGATAGATGGTGAAGACAAAGCTCCTCGGAAGAAAGTGATGCCCATCATTACAGCCAAAATAGAAAAAGCCAAACAATAATTGATGGATGGTAAGGATAAGGCTAGTCTTTATGGTGAATCCCATCAAGTAAAGCAAGTACTTCAATTGACATGTAGAAAAAGGCAATTAATAATTGAATTATTTTTAGTGTTATTTTAAAAAAAAAAAATTGGCGAATTTTTTCGGTCTAATTTCTCTTTAAAATTTGGCAAAAATTCATTAAAAACAAAAGTTTAATGGATAACCTTGCACAATTATAGTACCCTAAGAGTTTTTAGGGTGCTGAATCCATATATCTAATAAAAAAACCATTTAAAATAAACAAAAATCAAAATTTCACCTCAATTTTTTTTTACAAATTCTAACACCAAAAATACACTAAAAACAACTCCATTAATAATTGATAGATAATTAGAACAAAGCCGATTAATAATAATTGATACATGGTGAGGACAAAGCTCGCTGGGAAAAAAGCGATGCCCATCATTACAGCCAAAATAGAAAAAGCCAAACCATAATGGATGGATGGTAAGGAGAAAGCTCGTTCGGTAAAGTGGCTCGTCCGTATGGCGAATCCCATCAAGTGATTCAATTGACATGTTTTCCAAATGAATGAAAAATACTGAACATTTCTTTAACTTTTTTAAATTATTTTGATTGATTAAGTGCAATAAATATTATAAAATGATCCATACATCTTAGTTGAATAATGATAATTCATTTATTATATAATAGTTTTTATTTTATTGAGATTTCACAATCAAAGTATTTCAGGGTAGTTGAATAATGTTAATTAATTTATTATATAATAATTTTTTATTTTATTTAGATTTCATAATTAAAGTATTTCAAAGTTTTTGAGAGTATTGAATTTATATATATAATTAATTGAGAGTGTTGAATGTATATACAGAAAAATTTTAATTTAAACCATATAAATTAAGATTTCACCACAATTGTTTTTTGAGAATAAATCAAAAATTTCAAAAAGTCTCACTTAGAGACTACTCTTTAAATTTTTATGTATTTTTTTACAACCTTAAACTTATCACATATTTTATATTTAGATAAATAATCTAGTATTTATTTATTTGGTGTATTATTGCATGTTGGACACCCAATTCTCCTATGGTTAGTGTGGAAGGCAAACAGTCAAAGGGAGTGCAAGAGACCCTGGAATATGGAATCCAAGGGTCACTCCAATGTACAATAAATATGTATCATTGTGAATAATAGATGCAATCTCATATTTATCTTTCATCTTGTACGCATATCATGTGTGTGTTTAACATGGTATCAGAGCCACGATGTGTGGTCTTCTCCCACCACTAGTTTTGTGGCTAATTTTTTTATTTTTTTATTTTTATTTTATTTTATTTTATCTTATTTTATTTTAACTAAAACAATTATTTTATTGATAAAACGCTGGTTGGGCAGAGCCTAAACAACCAATACAAACATGATCTCCATTAACCACTTATGGGATGATAGCCATAAACGGTGCTTCTGCATTTATGCTAATCATTCCGTTTTGTAGCGTGCAACGTATATTTTCCAATCTATCTGCTTCCTTGTTTAGATCTCTGAGTATGTGGAAGACATTAACAGAGGGAAAATTTTCCAAAATTCTGTTGACTCTTGCTAATTGTTTGTTGAGCAACGGATCCTTGAGCCCATTCTTGCTGACTATTGCTTTTATCAACACTTCAGAATCTCCAAAAACTACAATTTCGCTTGGATTTTCTTTTCTGGCTATTTGGCAGGCTTTCAAAAGACTGAGGATTTCAACTTGGTTATTGGTTTTCAGACCAAGACCCCAACTGAACTCTTCTCTATTCCCGTTCGGATAGAAGATCACCCCACCAGCTCCAGACCTCCCCGGGTTGCCTTTTGAGGCATCGTCAAAGAAAACAGTGCACTTGCCCTGAGATTTCCACCACTGATGAAATCTGTCCTCAGGATCACGAATCTGCCATCTTTCCTTGTAGATTGGACGTATGTTTGCTGGGTGGCTGGTCTTGCCGATGAAAGGAGCCAGCCACGTTCTTTCTTCAGTTCGGAGAGTATTATCCTCTTTGATTTGGGAGTGTATCAAGGTTTCTAAGAGGAGAGTTTTGGCCTGTTCCGCCACTTTTGCTGTTGTCAATTCTTTACTGTTGAAGATGATTTCATTCCGGGCTAACCAAAGCTTCCAACAAACATATTTAGGAGCGGCTATCCACACCTTGTGCCATAGAGATTTGTTGGCGATGTTGTGAGGGTAGATAGATTTCCATAAGAGGAACATGGAGTCTATCGAGCAATGGGAAGGAGGAAGCACATTCAATCCAGCCAAGAAAAAAGACCAGACCTCCTTCGCGAATTCACAGTCAATAAACAAGTGGGCTGAAGTTTCCAGCGCTCCTTTGCAAAGGACACAACGATGAGGACCTGCAATGTTCCTTTTGCACAAGTTTTCTCCTGTTAGGATTTTGTTATGGAACAAGGTCCAAAAGAAGAAGTTGATTTTGGGAATGCTGAAGCTGTCCCAAATCTGATTCCAGATAGCCTCCGGATAGGGCGAGTCTTTTTTGCTTTGCATCTGGAGATATCCTTGTTTTGCAGTATAAACCCCAGTTTTTCCCTAGCCCCAATAGTCTTCTTCGTCTTTGTGCACCGGGGCAAAGTCAGAGATGGCGACTTTGAATGCATCTAACTGAGAGTTTAAGTGCGCTGGAATCCTGGGAAAAATCCATCGCAGCCAGTTTCTATTGGAGTCCCATTCCGAAATATCTTCAAATTTTCTAATTCCTTTCTCATAGAACCAATCTCTTAACTCAGTGATTTCGTTAGCTTCAGCGAGGGGAGGATGACCCATTATATTGTCTCTCCAAAGCCTGATGCTTTTTCCGTTCCCTGGAATTCTATACAGATAGGATCTAAAAAAATCGATTCCTCTGCTGCACAGCTTCCAGGCCTGCGTGCCTTTAGGACTTTTCTCCGCTGAGAAGGAATTTAAAGATCGATTCTTGAGGTATTTGATCTTAAAGATCTGATTGATAGGATGATAGGGCTCATCGATGAGTTGCCATAGGAGTTTGCAACCCAACGCCAAATTGGCGTGCAAAGGGTCGCGAATTTGCAATCCACCTTCCACAAGAGGACGTTTTACTGTATCCCAGCTGATTAAATGGAATCTGCTCTGGTTTCCGCGACCGCCATTCCACAAGAAGTTGCGCATTAATCTGGAGATCTGATCTGTGATTACTTTTGGGGCCAACATCAAAGCAGCCTGATAAGTGGGCAATGATGAGAGGACTGCTTTGATGAGCGTGAATTTGCCTCCAGTGGTGAGCCAGAAACCTCCCCACGCAACAATCTTCTTCTTGAATTTTGATATAACATCCTCCCAAAGATGATTCCTGTTGGATCCCAGCATAATTGGAAGGCCCAAGTATTTCATTTTGTCCCATTCTGCAAAGCCATAGAAGCCCAAATCGTTGGCAATTTTCTCAATAGTGTGATGCTCTATGTTCCAACCGTATACTGCGCTTTTCCTCTCACTTATGAGTGCTCTTGAGACGTTGCAGAACTTCTGAAGGATATTTCTGAAGGTATTTTCGATTCTTGCTGAGGCTCCCCCGAGCAGAAGCGAGTCATCGGCGAAGAACGCATGGTTCATAGGGTCAATGCCATTCACAATTCTAATACCGGGAATGCTGCCATTATGTTTTTCCTTGGTCAGCTTTCTGCTCAAGGAGTTAGCCATCAAAATGTAGAGAAAAGGGGAAAGAGGGCAGCCCTGCCTTAGTCCTCTGGTGGCTAGAAAGAAATTCGCCGGTCTTCCATTGATCATTGGAGCTATCCAAGTCTTTTCTAAATAGGCTTTGATAAGATTGATGAAGTCTTGGCTGAAACCGAAGGAGGAGAGGACCCTATACAGAAAAGATCGATTTACTCTATCAAAAGCATTACACATGTCCAATTTAATAAGCATACCTTGTTCTTTGCGCGAATGGCTAGAGTGCAGAGCTTCTTGGACTTGGATGACATTGTCCAGAATGTGTCTTCCTTTCACAAATCCTCCTTGGGCTGGAGAAATCAGCTTTTTCAGGAGAGGTTTTAGTCTGTTCACCAGGAGTTTGGCCATTATCTTGTAGGAAGCGTTGCATAATGAAATTGGCCTGTATTTGTCAAAAGAACCAGGATTTTCTTCCTTGGGGATTAATGCAAGGAATGTGGAATTTATGCCTCCACCCACCTTTGCCTTTCTCATGAAACCATGTATCATTTTGAGGAGATCAGTTTTGATTAACACCCAGCAAATTCTATAAAAATGGACTGAAAAACCGTTTGGCCCAGGAGCTTTGTCCGGCTCCATGGACCACACGATTTTGAAGACTTCTTCTTCCGTGACCAGACTCAAGAGAGAAGAATTGTCTTCAGAACTAACAAGCTTCGGAATGTTTGATAGAAAGTTTGTTGTGTCCTCCTCGCTCCCATCCCTTTCAGCAGTAAGGAGTTTATGAAAATGTTCCTCGGCAGCAGCCTTGACTTGATCAAAACCTTTTCACACCTGACCACTGGCTGTAGTGATTTTAGCAATGTGGTTCCTTGATAGTCGGGCCCTATACTGTCTGTGGAAATATGTTGTATTCCTATCTCCAACTTTGAGCCACAAGCTACGAGACTTGAGTCGCCAGTGCTCCTCTTCACTTCTGAAGGAATTATACGTTCTCCTTTGTGCAGCTTTTTCCTCCATTAAATCCATAGAGGAAATGTCTTTCTTTTCCAATTCGAATTGGAGATCTTCTAGCTGATGGACAGCGTCTTTCCTCTAACTGGTGGGAGTTTTTATAGCCTTCTTTATCCAATCTTTTAAGGCCTTTTTTGTGTTTTTTATTTTTTGCTCCCACACAAAGCTTGGGGAGCCTGCAACCTCTATTCTCCAAGCAGTATGGACTGTTTCAAAGAACCCTTCTCTTTCAGCCCAGAGAGGGTTAAATCGAAAAGGCAGTGGGCCTAAATCTTCTTCTTCCTTCAGACATAGGAGGATTGGTTTGTGATCTGAAGTGAGTTTTGGGAGGATCTTGGTGAAAACAATTCTATTATCCAACATAAAGGAGCTGCTGATGAGGAATCTATCCAACCTGGCAGAGATATGGTCTCTCCCTGTTCTATTATTAGTCCACGTATATTCTCCTTTCACAGGCTTAAAGTCTACTAGATCCCACTGGAGAATAAGATCTTCCACTGTGGAGAGGAGGGGATCCCTCGAAGAGTTCCCACCTCTCTTCTCTTTAGGATCCAGAACGATGGTCAGGTCGCCACCCAAGATTAAATTCTAGGGGTTGAGCAGCTCTAAGTAATCTGAGAGTGACTTCCAACACTCTTTCTTATTGTCATAATGTACAGGGACATACAAGTTAAACAGAGCCAAGACTAGATTGTTATCTTTATGGCACAGTTCGGTAAAAATCCAGTGTTGAGTTTCATAGAATATTTCTAGTGAAAAGAGTTTTTGAGACCAGAATGTGCCTATTCCCCCAGCCGTGCCTCTAGCACTGATTACCTTGCCTGAGTCAAATTTCCATTTATTGTTGCTTGTGATTAGAAGGGACTCCCCTTCTATTTTTGTCTCTTGGAGCATAAGGATGTCTGCGGATTCCATTTTCAAAAGATCTTTAATAGCCTCTGCCTTAGTGGGATTCCCCAAACCCCTGCAGTTCCAAGAGACCATCTGCATCATTTAAAACTAGAAGGGGTAGGTCCACCTCCCTTGGGAGTCCTTAGTCTGGTATTCCTTCCAAGGGTCATCTCTATGGTGGTTTGACTACCTAGGGTTTTTTGTCCTTCTGATTCTTCTTCCCTGGTTTCCTTATTTGATTTCCTCCCAGCTCTCTTTGATGGCCTCTCGAAGGTCTCATCATCCGAAGAGCCCATGATTTCTGTGTTCTTCTTCTTTGATTTGATAATATCTGCATAAGAAGGGGAAGAGGTATTGCCAGGGGAAGGGATTGAGGTGATACCTAGATATGGAGCAACGATGTTGTTCAACGCAGTAGGACCATCCGGCTCTGCCTCTATAGGATCTGAATGAGATTTGAGAGATTCGAAGGGATTTTTATCCATATCTGTGCTGATGGTCTCCTTGCTTCCTGTGATTTGGATGCTTGCACTTTCTTGCCTTGATTTGGTCTCCGTTCCTTTGCCTTTGTTTTTATTGTTTTGTCTGTTGTTTGCGGATTTATTTACTTGGTTCCATTGTTCTCCTTTTTCTTTCTCTGTTATCTCTTCATTTTTCTTCTTACAGTATCTTGCGAAGTGCCCATATTCGTGGCAGTGTCGGCATTTGAAGGGGAGCTTCTCGTAATCTAGCTCTTGGATATGAGACCAATCCGCAACCGAGAGCTTGATGGCTTCAGGAAGCCCAATTTCTAGGTCGACTTCAACACATATGCGAGCACAGGAAAATTGGTCCTTCCTTGGCGCTTGATCTATGTATCTTCCTAAGGCATTACCAATGGACTGCAACGATCTCTGATTCCAGCAATGAAGGGGAAGGTGGGGGAGGCGCACCCAGACTGGCACAGCCGTGGGCACGTCCTGAGTTGGGTCGAAGTCTGGCGACCATTTGTTCAGATAAAGACCTTGAGGACCCATAAAATATGGCCCGTTTCTAAAGATCAAGCTTCTGTCTTCCACATTGTCAAAGACAAAGACAAAGAATCCTTTGCCCACGAAATGACTCTTGATATTTTCCTTGACCAGGGGTATCCAGTTCCTTTTTGCCCATTCTTCGACTGCCTTCGGGGAAGGCCAAAGCCCTGTGAAATAGCCGATGAGGCCTCTTTCGGCCAGGTTCAAAGCGGATCTGCACATTTCTTCCATCGGCAGAGACACCGTGGGGATGTTTGCCAATTTTTTTACGAACTTCTGCTGAGAGCCGGAAGAGGGACGAATGCTCGCTGCTGCGATGAGGGATCTGAAAGCTTCGAGCTCGGGGGCCGGAGGAGGAGAGGCCGCAAGGCCGCCTCCGGGATCCATAACAGAAAGGGCTGCTCAAATGGAGAAGGCGCCGGACTCGAACAACAAGGGTAGATGCAGGGCGACCATGGACATGCGCGCAGAGAAAAAAAAAAACTCAAGGAAGATTTAACAATGCAAACATTTTGTGGCTAATTTTGAGCATGTCAGTTCTGCACCTTTGCCATTCTAAAGTTGTCATAACTAAATCTAGACATGATCCAAGAGGATCTCAAAGAACAAGTGGCTTTTAAATAGTTCAAAAAATCAAAGTGGTCATATTGCAGCAAACTCAACACCACATCGAAGTGCTCATCGCCCTGATTCCAAACATGTGGGCGAAACTCAAATCCGAGCTCGTATGAGGAATATAGAGCCAGTGAAAATTTTGGGTTGACTTGTACAATTGACAAACTTAAGGAGACATAAAATTGGTGGGAATCTGATGCCAGAATCCGGCTTTTTTCTGGGAAAATTGTAGGACACTTAAAATGTCCAATAACCTCCAGGTTCAAGAAAAATTAAAATGGGGCTATGGTTATATTAAAAATATATAATATTGGGTGGTGGGCCACCAACCCTGCCACCTATACTTGTCCATATTCTAATTAAAAAAATGTAATGGAGGCGAGTTGTTACCCCCGCCCCCTCCGCAATACCATACTGTATATTTAAGGGAGGTCAGGGCCAGTTGACCGGGAACCCTGCCCCAACAACTATCACATCACGCTTAAGGTGGAAGGGAGTTGGTGGGAGTCGAACTCACCCGAACCACGTGGCCGACCCCCAATCGGACGGCTCCAAAAATCTAACATCAAATGTAATGCATATTCAGGTGTATAATGGTGAACCAAAACAAGGAGGGGTGGGATTTGATCCCACGGCCCCTCCTCAACCACTAATTATTTTTACCACTACACAAACGGTCAAATGTGGTAAACTCTGCCGCCTAGGAAGCATTTGAACAACAGCCTTAGGTGTGCCCAAAGGGAGGAGCGATGTGAGTTTCAAGAATATTATTATTTTAATTGTAGGAGCAGAACCCTGATTTTGGAAGGACGCTGGAACCTTGCCCTGGGGAATATTGGGGGCATCAAAATATTTTGAGAGGTGCATAAGGGATTTTTGTCAGAATTGAGTGTTTGGACAATCGTTTTTGCATGATTTTTCACGAGGAATTCTCCATTTTTCAGCCATCTTCAAGCTTGGAGGTATAAGGGTCTTATGTAAATTTTTCTTGTAATGACTCTCTTTGATGCCACTTAATGAATGAAGGCCTCCCCACTGTTGAGTAGGGCCTGAAGGCGTAGTCCAAATTGGAAGAACTCCGTAATAAATTCCTTGTGTCGTATTTTCATGCTTTCATGTTCTTTTCCTCTTCATTTATGTGTGCTTTAATTTTCCTAGTTAACATGTTCTTTCACATGTAATTCTTTATGCATCTATAAGAAAGATATCTTGGATCAAGTGGTATCAAAGCAGGTATTTTTCGATGCGAATTGCATGAGTCTATGTTGACCAGGAACAAGCTGCAAAGAGGCGAAGGAAAGTTTGAGTCCTTTGATCCCGAAGCAGGACGTACACCATGAAGGAGAAACATGGCTGATGAGGAAGCTCGTTGGGAAGAAAAGTGGAATTACTACAAGGCATTCTACAACATGGCAGAGAAATTTGAAAAACTATTTGCAGGGTATGAGAAGATCGTTAAGCCTGATAAGAAAGATGTAGATGATCACAGATCAATAAATCATGGAGATGGTGGAGAAGAGCTCCCTCCCTCTCCATATTCTAGTGAAATTTCCTCTTCTTCTTCTCATCATTCTCGCAAAAATCATGTACATACATCTAAGAAACCTTTCTTTAAACTAGATGTAAAGTTTGACTTGCCCATGTATAATGGAGAATGTGATGCAGAAAAGCTTGACAATTGGATTAGACAGATTGAGGTCTACTGCTGGATTCAATAGATCAAGAAAGACGAGGCAAGGATCCAGTTGGCATCTCTTCGGCTGAGTGGCACCGCCCTCATTTGGTGGGAGAGAAAATTGCAAGGCAACAAAAATTTAGGTAACCTTCTCTCCTCATGGTCAAATTTCGTCTCTGCATTGAAAAATAAATTTTACCCTTTAGGTTATAAGAAAAAAGCATTAATGGAATTTAAACACTTAAGGCAAGGAAAAGGTCAAAATGTGCAAAACTTCACTAAAGAATTTAGAAAACAAGCATTGAATTTGGGCATTCCATTAGATTCAGTAGAGATTGTAACTAAGTATATAAGTTCTTTACATAGTTATATAAGACATTCATTATTATTTTTTGAGCCTACTACCATCGATAAGGCCAGTGGGAAGGCCATACATCATGAAAGCAGGGGGATGCATGAACAAAATGACCACCCAAAAAGAGCAGCAAAAACCAAGAGAAGAGGAGCAAAGCCCTTTTGTACACATTGTGAGAAAGAGGGACATGATGAAGAGAATTTTTGGTAACTGCCCCCTGAGTTGAGATCTAAGAGGAATGAAAGAAAGGAGAAGAAGAAGACAGTTTTCGGCCTAAGGGTTCCTGACCTAGGTTTAGAGTTTATGGATAAACCAACAAACCCTCCAACTACTTGCCTTTTCAGCAATGACCTGCTTCGCAGATCAAAGTCTCATCCAAAGCAGTATGGGGGGGTGCTGGAACCAGATTTTTCACATCTTGAGGGAGAAAGTAATAAAGTGGTCCTAAGAAAATTGAATGCATGCTTATATCAACCATAAACAGAAGCATGCAACAGACTAAAGCAGAATCACAGAGAGTGCACAATCCTTAACAAAATAAGACAGAGTCGTTGATGGCCTTAGCACAGATAAACATAGCAGAACGAGATCCATATCTAAACAATGTAATTACTTTAGCAGATTTATCGATCATCAATAAGAATACAAAACCAATCATAAAAGATATCTTTGTGCAATAAGCGAAAGAAAATAGTGTGATCTTAATAGAACAAAAACAATAAATAACTTAGATTCATAACACAGTAAGTTCACCAAAATATATCCTTTATATTAGCTTCAGATCCGTTCAATACATTAGACTTTCATTACATATCATACTTTCCCTTACATAACCTTTCCACGCACATAGCCAGCACAGTTCGCACACAGCCATGACTAGGTCTCTACTCACACAACTAGTAGGAGCCTTTCAACCCAACCCAGACAAACCCTTCACAATGTATTACAGACACATATAGATCACAATATCTTATCAAACCTAGCTACTTTGCTTAGACTCGATCTATCTATTTATAATATTCTGGCACACATATACTATGGTCTCAAACCATGGTTTGAGGCCCACAGTTTACCCTTAAACCCATTTACATCAAAATTAGGGACTTTGACCCATCCCAAATCCCCTTGACTGATTCACACAATGTGCATATACAAGACTTATACAAAATTATATCGAAAATTGTACCTCAGGGGACCCCGCTCCAATAGGTCCCCAACACAAACATGTGACTCGTCCCGAGTTACTTAGGTGCCTGCTCCTTGATCTTGGCTTGGAGCGTGCTGATAGAAGATTTTAGAGGGAGAACTAATTCCAAAATTTGTGTCGTGGCACCCTACGCTTCCTGAACCAGTTTTTCTGTGGCGGGCCCTTTAGTGGCCATCTCTATGTTGCGTTGAGTCTGCTGAATAGTCTTCAAAGTGTTATCCAGCGTCTGCGAAAGTTGAAGGGCTTCCTCAGCCCATGGTTGCATGCTTGCTTCCACAAGCTATTCCTTCCAATGCGTTGTGTCAGAACCAAGGTTGGTGCCATTGTCCTGATTTATTCAAACTGATTCTCCTTCTGATGGAGTGCGTCACATAGTTGTTGAATGATGGGATCATTTTGTACTGAGATCCATACACTCATAGCTTCATCTAGTAGACTGTCACACTGGGTGACTGCAACATCAATACTTTCCAGGGCTTGTTTGATTTTGGCTGCTCTTTGGGCATGGACCTCTATAGGAATTTATAGGGTAAGTTCCTTAGATCAAACACCAAAGGTCACCCCTCAAAAACAGATCACATATCAGAACACCAATATTTTACGTGGTTAAAACCCTCCAAGAGCGAAACAGTCCACTGCCTGAGCCAACGCGACCACTTCAAGCAATCTATTAATATAAAGAAAGAAAATTTACATAAGCTTCTCTCATAAACAGTTACCATACAAATGACCCTCCATGCTCTTTAAATAGATATCATGGACCAATCGGGTGTTAAGCCATGGATCAAGTGTGGGTAATACGGTGGAGAGATTGAACCGTTGGATCACTACATATCGTGACCGTTGGATTATAAGTTACAAATGTACATAGTAAAGAAACACACTTTACCTAACTCTACGCTAGACCAAGTTATACTTAACTATTTCCTATGTGTCGGAATATCCTAATATCCCCCCTTAAGAACAACTTGGGATAGGATTGAAGGATTTATAAAGGTGACAGAATATGATACTACTTCCTATGTGTTGCAATATCCGAACATCCCCCCTTAAGGACAACTTGGGATAGGATTGAAGGATTTACAAAGGTGACACAATAAGAGAATGAATGAGGCATTAGAGCCTATCCCCCCTTAATGATAACTTTCCTGAACTCCAAGCATAGATCAAAGTTTGGTAAACTTCACTTCTGTGAGAGCCTTTGTAAAGATATCAAAAACTTGACCATTGGTTGAACAATACTGCACTTCAAGAACACAATCATGAATGAGATTTCTGATGAATTGTATGTGTAGCTCAATGTGTTTCATGCGCTGATGATGAACTAGATATTTGCATAGTTGAATGACACTTTGATTATCACACCAAAATGTAGTTGGATGCTACTAATGAAGACCAAATTCTTACAGGATCTAACGAAGCCACACAGATTCCTTGTTGGCTTCAACTACACCACGACACTCTGCTTCTGTCGAAGAAAGAGAGATGGAAATTTTTTTCTTACAATACCATGTAATGGGTCTTGACCCAAGAGTGATACATATCCTGCAGTATACTTTCGGTCATCAGGGTCACCAGCCCAATCAGAATCAGTGAAACCAATCAACAATGGAGATGCTCCTGCATTTAAGTGAATCTCGAACTGAACTGTACCTCGAATATATTGAAGTATTCTTCTAGTTTCTTTTCAGTGACTTTCATGAGGTTGGTGCATAAACCGAGCAAAAAGACAAACGACAAAGGAAAGGTTAGGATTGGTATTGGTTAGATATAGAAGTTTACCAACAAGTTGACGGTATAAGGTAGCATCAACTTCAGGGGAAGTACAAGTGACTGAAAGCTTGACTATAGACTAAAAGGGAGAAGGGGAAGGCTTACAGTCTTCCATGTGAAAGTGGCGTAGAAGATCACAGGCTTACTTGGACTGAGAAAGGGTAATACCTTCTTTGGATTGCAAGGCTTGAAGACCAAGGAAATAATGCAAGTGTCCTAAGTCTGTCATTTCAAACTTCTTTTTGAGGCTTTACTTCAGATGGTTTATATGGTTGGGATCACTACCAATAAGAATGAGATCATCAACATAAAGGGACACTTTTGTCAGAACGACATCTAGAAAATCCATTATCTAAGAGAAAGCTATCCAATTTTGCATACCAAGCCCGAGGGGCTTGTTTGAGACCATAGAGAGATTTCCTAAGGCAAAAAACAAGGCTAGAGTCATTTTGGATAAAGCCAGGGGGTTGTTCCATGTTGCTTTCTTCATGCAAGTCCCCATGTAGGAAGGCAGATTTAACATCCATCTAATGGACTTCCCATTCAAAGGAGGTAGCAAGGGAAAGAACAAGGCAGACATAATTAATTTTGGCAACATGGGAGAAGGTTTCAGTATAGTCAATTCCTTCAACTTGTGAATATCCTTTAGCAACAAGATGAGTTTTATGTTTATCCAATTTTCCATCTGGTCCAAACTTTGTTCTATAAACCCATTTGCATCTGACAAGTTTTCTTCCCTTTAGAAGAGAAACAAAATCCCAAGTATCATTTGCCAATAAGGAACGATATTATTCATTCATAGCTGCATCCCAATTTGGATAACCTGAAGCTTCTTCAAAGGTGTTTGGATCAGTATTTTCTGGAACTTCAACCAATAAGGAAGAGGCTCTTTCGAACTGAGAACGTGTATGACATTGATCCTTAGGGTCACCTGCAAGAGAACCTACTGCATCTCGAGTAGAGCGGACCCATTTTGGAAGTTGTGGAGCTGAAGGAATATCTTGAGGAGGTGGAGGAGTATTTTCATCCGAACTAGAAGGAATTTTGTCCAAAAAAGAAGAGATAGAGAGAGGTTGCACATATGCCGAATCAGGCTCGCAGGCCAAAGGTGGCACACCCGCCGAACTAGGCTCGCAAGATGATATATTTTCATCAAATTTTACATCTCTTCTAATGACTACATTTTTAGATTTTGGTTGAAGAAGTTTGTATCCTTTGACATCTTCAGAATATTCAACAAAGATGCATTTTTCACTCTTAGGTTCTAAGGCTTTATGTTTCACATCTGGAATATGGGCCCAAGCTTCACTTCAAAAAACACGAAAGTGACTTAAATCAGGTTTTATTGAGCTCCAGGCTTCTTTTGGAATTATATTCCTTAAAACCTTAGTAGGAGTGCAATTTACGATGTAATTTTCACAATTAATTGCTTCTGCCCAAACATTAAGACTAAGTCCTTTACATTGAAGCATACAATTAGCCATTTCTTTTAGAGTGTGATTCTTCCTTTTAGCTACACCATTTTGTTGTGGAGTATACAGAACAATATGTTGCGTTTGAATGCCATGATCAGTGAAAAAGTTGATAAATTTGTGTTAACATATTCTCCTCCATTGTCAGATCTTAACTTAAGAATTTGATGTCCATATTGTTTCTCAACAAAGGCATTAAAGGCCAAGAACATGTGAAAAACTTCACCCTTGAGTTTTAAGAAATATACCCAAGTGCGTTTGGAAAAATCATCAATGAAAGTTAAGAAGTACTTATAGCCAGAGAAAGAAACAACTGGAAGTGGACCACATAAATCACCGTGCACAAACTGCAAAGGGGCTGAAGCGTGACAAGAGGCACATTTGTCAAAACTATCCCAATGATATTTTCTGAAAACACAACTAAAACAAACACCATCTCGGCAAGATATCATAGGAAGACCTATTTCCTTACCCATTATGTAGTGTTTCCATTTCTTTACACTCTCAACCAAAGCAAACAACTTTTTATTATATGTTGGATAATTTATTATTGCCTTAGAAAAAATTTCAGAATGAAAAAAATTGGTTTCCCATTTTGAAGTAAGATTGCACCCATTGCATAACCACTTGCATATGTGTCAATTTCGAATGGTTGTTAAAGATAAGGTAAAGCTAAGATTGGTGTTGTGACAAGTTTCTGGTTATGTGAATCAAAATATTTTTGTTAATTCCCTCCCCACTGAAAGGAAACTTTAGATCATGTTAAAGCATGTAACGGTGATGCAATCAAAGAAAACTAAGAAATAAATTTTGTCCAATACTGAACTGCACCTAGAAAAATCCTAACTTCAGTTACATTCTGTGGTCTTGGCCACTTAACAACCACATCTATCTTAGTTGGATCTATCTTTAAATGACCACCTCCAACTATGTAACCAAGATAAACCAATGAAGTTTTCCCAAATTCACATTTTCACAACTTAAGGTACAATTTCTGTCTTTGCAACACTTTGAAAACCTATTTAACATGACTAACATGTTCTTCCATACTGAAACTAAAAATCAGGATATCATCTAAGTCGGTTATGACAAACTTATCAATGTATGGATGGAATACATCATTCATGACATACATGAAATTTGTTGGTGCATTACACAAACCAAAAGGCATTACTAACCACTCCAATAGTCCTTGCCTAGTTTTGAATGCAGTTTTCCAGATGTCATTTTCCGCTATCCGAATTTGATGATACCCACTATGCAAATCCAACCTAGTGAAATAGGCAACATTTTTCAACTAGTCAAGTAAATCATCTATCCTGGGATGAGGATACCTATTTTTTATTGTGATTTTATTTCAGGCCCTAAAGTAAACACACATTCTCCATGTCCCATCTTTCTTAGGAAATAAAATTATGGGTCAACCAATAGAGATGAATTCGGTCGAATTAAACCTTTTTCAACTAGCTCTTGGATTTGTTTCTTTATTTCTTCATTCTTTATTACTAACATGCGATACATTCCTACATTAGGAAGGGGCCATTAGACATCAATTGTATCTATGTTGTATTTCTCGTTTAGGAGGCAGATGTTTTGGTTCTTTAAATAAACTTTTAAAAGAATCTACCACTTTAACCAAACTATCTTCAGACTGAGATTCACAACATAAAAATGCATCATGAAGATCCTTATGTTGTTATTTTACAACCATGAGTATATATCTTTTACTTGAACTTATTAGTTGCTTCATCTGATTAGCATTAACTAAATCCAAGTGAGTTTTGATTTTATGTGCACGTACGATGTATTCAATCCCATCTTTCTTAAGATGATACTTATGCTCTTTCCTATGAAATAATGAATCACGATCATAGAGATAAGGAGTTCCTAGCACTATTCCACATATGTCTAACGATATCACATCTAAATCCACTTCATCAATGTAATTAGCTGTGATGGAAAATTTTAAACGACATTGCTTTGGAGACACATAATTATCCAATTCCCCTTAGGTGCAACTTTTAGCACGATTTCAAATGGCTAGCCAGGATTGCCCAACAGAAGGTCATGGCTTCAAATAGTCATAACCTCATGATGACTTTGGAGGAACAATTCATGGAGGCTTGGATTGGTGAACACCTAGCTTATGAGGAGAGCTTGATCTTTGATGGTGTCACCAATGAAGAAGGAGAAGTGTTGCAGCACTCTGCCTATCAGTTGCTTGAGGACAAGCAACATTTTGGAGGGGAGGACTGTAATATTCCAATTAGCCCAAGCTAATGGAAATATACAATTTTGCTTCAATGTTTTGTTTCATAAATCGTGATCTAGGAACTTTATAATCGTGATTCCCATTCCTCCTTTTTCCTTGTCGACATTTCAAATGGCTACCCTTGGAGGACCTGGGTATATTTGGACCTATGTTTACACGCGCTTTTGAAAGAGAAAGTTCCTAGGAGTGTCTAAGGTAGCCATTTGAAATGTTATGGTTACCTTGGACCTTGGTGCTAAGGATGTGCACTTCTTTCTAAAACAGTGATAGAGTAAGACATAAATTTGAAATGGGGGGGACTGAGTAGCGTACATAAGACTTCCTTTGTTAGAGCATAAAGGGCATGGATGACCTGGCAGCGACTGACACAATATCATGAGGGATAGGGGACAGTGGGACTGGATAGTACAATGATACCTTTATAATGACTGTATGCAGTGCTGCCCATGTGAAGACTTCATGTGGTGAACTTCTCGCTATTGTTCTGCACCTTGATTGCTACTCTTTCTCACTCTTCAGAACATCAGATCATGCATTGAGTCTTCTCTTGATGAATATATAATACCTGAAAAAAAAGTCTTCAAGAAAATACCCATGACATGATAATAGCAAAACTTGCCTCATCCTACAGAGCATATGTCAGTGCTAAACAAAAAAAAACAAATTAGACTACAAAAAGCCTAATGAAATTAAGATATGAACATGAATATACATAATATACTTACTTGGAGCTTACCTCTGCTGCACCTTGCTTTGCTTTGCTGCCCTAGAAATTTGGTCCTTTGTAGCCATTGACAGCGCATGATCTATCTTTTTCTTGCCTTCTAGGAGCTCGATATTGAATATGGTGTATCTCTGTTATTTGAGATCTGCAATATGTGATTTTTGGTCCTATAGTATTCCTATGAGTCTTCTTTCCAATGGCACAGGTCTCACTGAATTTGGATTCTTCAAGACAAAGTTATGCCCAATCTCTCACAATGACCTAATAATGGACTGGTTCAATAGAGAAAACTTGTATGGCATGCCACGTGTCATTGTTTCCTCATTCGGCTCTGAAATTGATATACCAAAAACTACAGTCCATGCAATATCCACCAATTTTTATATAATTCCAATCCGATACTCAGAGAGATATTTATGACGATTTTCCTAAGGTCACCTCTTTGAGATGAAGTTTAGGAGCCTGCAAAAACCCTAACTTCCACAGATCATATCTCCGAAAATTGTGGACCATGATCTGAAATTGTTACTCGAGCTTCCTCAAGGTTTCAAATTCACCTCATAAAAATTTCAGCTTTTGAACCTTCGTAGAAAATTTTTTATAGTGAAAATTCCACGATGTCCTGTTTCAAGTGGAGAAATCCCTACATGAGGAGGATATGAGGATCACAATTTATATAAATTCTTAGGTTGAGAGGCTATTCAACAAGTGAATATGGGAGGGATTTTAGGAGCTTAAAAATTATTAATTATTGACTATTCAATGACCACAACCAATGATTAGTGTCATGCCACAACCTCATGGGGTTTTAGCCCACTAACTAGGGCCGTTACTAAATTCAAACATGAATATATCTTAAAATCTGAAGAATTACGTGGCGTGCCATATATCAACGAAGACATCTCGACAAGTATAAACCATAAAAAATATCCTTGACCTTCGAATATAGTAATTGGTAGTTCAAAATTCCCAAGCAAGGTCGGGGTAGCCCCTAGTGTTGTTTGGGTTGACATTAATGACAACCATTGATCAACAATCTTCCCCTTTGGCATTGATGGCAACACAAGTACTCCCCCTAGGATCATGACACCTCTTCCTACAACATTCTCTCCCCCTTTTACATTAATGGCAAAGGGTAACTCCCCCTAACACATAACCATCCTACGAACCTGTACACACTTCCACTCCCCCTTTATTTTATGAATAAGGAAGATCTAATGAGAACTTGTGAGAATCCCAAGCTTCTGGTGAAGATATTCAAATGCTTCACAAGGTAAATGTTTAGTGAGGATAACAATGATTTGTTTTTTTGTACTAACATTTTAAAGTCTGATATTCTTTTCAGTGACTTTTTCTCTAACAAAATGATATTTGATCGGAATGTGTTTTTTTTTTAATGCATGATAGTATTCTTGGAGATGCTTATGCCACTGGTGTTATCAAAGAAGATGGGAATAGGCTCACTGAATTGTACTTGAAGATCTTGAAAAGTTTGTTTCATCCAAAGGACTTGAGTACAACAAGATGCTGCTGCAATGTGTTCTGCTTGTGCTATATATAACGAGATTGAGGTTTTCTTTTTTCTCAACCATGATATGAGACAACCGCCTAGATAGAATGTTGCTCCAATATTACTCTTACGATCATCAATGCTTCCTTTCCAATCTGCATCTGTAAAGGATTGAATAATGAGATTATTACCCTTGGGATACCACAAGCCATATTCTGTTGTGCCCTTTAGATATCGAAGAATTATTTTGACGACAATAATATGTAGTTCTTTTGGTGTTGCTTGGAATCTTGCTACTTGTCCAACTACTTGCATAACATTTGGCTAGGAGGCTGTTACATATAGAAGACTACCAATAATAGATCTGTAAAACTTATGATCCACATCCTTAGATGAGTCGTCTATGCTCAATTTGCAACATGTTACCATTGGAGTAAGGATGAGTTTGCAATCTTCCATTTTGAGATGGTTTACAAGTAAGTAGATAGTTTAGCAGCCTATCACTTCTCACAGCTCCCTGTGTTAATAACATGTAAGTTCTAGTGATTCTACAAAACATTGTTTGTTGTTTTGCAATTGTGATAGGGTAATGCAAAGTTGTTGAAGTCCATATATGTGGGTTTTATATTCATCAAAGCAAGGTTCAATGCCCTAAATTTGCAACCTAGAAGTATCGACGAATCTTCAGAACATTTTCTTTTGTCATGCAATTGTGATAGGGTAATGTCGAGTTTTTCAAGTCAAAGTGAAAACCCCAACTGTAACAATAACTCGAGATATCTCAGAGGTAAACAATTTTGTCATTATTATGTGAAAAGAGGCTTAAACATTACGAAATGGAAAGAATTGTTTACACTCAACCCTTTTCAAAATAAGACACTTAAAAACTATAACAAAACAATGTTAATAGGCATCGAGGCCAACCTATCAAAGTTATATGACCAGAATAGAGTATAGAACACAGTCATCATTCCTTATGACTCTCACTGTTAATTCAAGTACATAGGAAAACTGTTAAATTTTACAAGTATATGTCAAACATAAATATATATAAACCCCATAAACAGTAAAATTTATAACTCCATAGATATATAATTTTTTCGTTTAAAAAAAACCAAAAACAGACTTCTTTTAAAAATGTAGGCCTTTGAAAATAAGAGGTCATATTGAAGGTTTAATGTTCTAGATTTACAATGAGTTTTTGCATGCTCTATTCTTTTGGTTTTTCATTGATAGTCAGTAAGAGTTGTAGTTCTTTTGCTCTACAAACCCTCCCTTGCAATGAGCTTGGTCCATCAGTGATATCTTTATATGTTTGTGGAAAGTTAACAAAATGAAAATTCCCTAGACAGATGGGGTTGTGTCAAATATGGTTGGTATTTGGAGTGTTGTTAGTGGAAATTTCACTTTAAACTTAGTGGGTAGTGTATACCACCTCTCAATTTTGCAATTGAATAAATCATATTTGCATAAAATTTTATTTATAAAATTTTAACAACTTACTTTATGTCATTGTGATGTTATACTATGTATAACAAATAGTTTTTATTTTGATTGTAGATTGTAATGTGCATTTTATTTCTAACTTAATTTAATGTTATCATACATTTTATGGATGTGCATGTTTTTATGTAGAGTTGATTTATTTGGGTGATTTGTTTTCTAAAAAGAGTTGAGGCCAGAAGTTGTTTTAAATTATATTGATTTTCTGGTTGTGCACAGTCTCAAATATGGTTGGTAATTGGAGTGTTATTAATGGACATTTCACTTTAACCTTAGTGGGTAGTGTATACCGCCTCTCAATTTTGCAGTATACAGTATATAATATACATAATTTACAGTATAAACAAAATAAAACATCTAACAACACTGTCATGTCATTCTATCAAAATGTAACATTTTAATATACTATAGATGTTCCTTCCTTACAATGCCACATACAGTATGGAAAAAATCAACCTTCATGTGAAAATAAAAATACACAGCCCACCCAAAATCCACATCATAATGTGGTTACAACCAAAAACATATAACACCCCTATTCTTTTTGGCCTTGAGAATTTTCAGTGCCAAACCTTGAGTTTCCTAATTGAGCCAAGTAGGTTGGCTTCGCTAACAAGGGTTGGTTAGGTTGTGGTTGATTGCTGCCATATAATTGAGATCAATTTGTCCCATCCAACCATGGAGGAATTGAGTACCCATACCTCACACTTGCGCTAATTGGAGGTGTGTGATGAGCATACATTGAATTCACACCTCCTGTTGTAGGAATAAGGCAAGTGGGTAAACCCCCATTTTGATAGTGAGGCACTTGAATTTTTATGAGGTCTTGGACTAATTTTGTAGTATTTGCAATATTTTCCAATGTGTTGGACATGTCCCTGGTTTCATTCTCATCAACTATGCTTGCATTTATTTCAACCATATCAGTCATCCCTTGTTCCCTTTCAAGAATTTTATTGACATTTGTTTTTGTTGCTACTTCTCTTGCTTTGCTCTCTCTCTTTCAAGCCTTTCATCTGCTCAACATTGTGCTGCAATAGCCCTTGTTGCCTTCTTCTCCTTGGCTTGATCTTTTTTTTTTTTTTCTTTCTGTTTTAATTCTTGAATTTCCATTTTTTCTCTTCTGACTCAACTAGGAGATTTATATAGTCTTCTGAGGTGAGTAACTGAAAACTTCACCCCAAACAAAGACTACCGGGTGTTCCTTGCTTCTTTTTCATTGACACTCTTTCTACTGGTAGCTTTAGGGACCACCCAAGTAACTTCTCCCGCCTCCTACCTGCATGTCATTTCTTAGCACTTTAGTATCCGTGGCACTTGATTGACCTATATTTTTTTCTTCATCTGGTGCCTCATTATGTGCTCCATATTCTTCCATTGATCTATTGTCGACAAAAAAATGAACAATATTGGTTCTTGAGACATTGTGTTCGTTCAAATTAATAATGGCTTCTGCCAGCCATGATGGTGGGTTTACTTGGCTTGGAAATGTCAATTGGTCATTTTCAATGTCATTAACAATATCAAAAAATTAATTTTCAACTACATCTATATTAACAATATCAACAATTTCATTTTGAATTACATCTGCATTAACAATATTAGCAATTTCATTTTCAACTACATCTACATTGTCAATTGCATGTTCAACAGTGTCATTAACACTATCAGCAGCAAGAGTTCCATCTTCTTGAGTTGGTAGAACAACCTCCATGTTGCTATCAATTTGTTGATGAATATATTGTGTTTCACATACCTTCTCATCATCATCATCATATAACTATCCTTGAGAGAGGGAAATTATATTACCAACTGCAACCACATCAGCGTGTTCATGTACTTCTTCTTGCATATCATGCTCTTCTTCCTGACCATCCACATAAAAATCTTGGCTACAAGCAGTATCATGCATAAGAGCATCATAATTCAGTGGCAATATTCCTATCCTCCTAAAGCCAGCCTTGATATTTGATGGTGTCAGAGCCCTTTTAAAAGCCTTACTTGCAAGCTTTGCTAACTCGAACCTTTTCACCTCAACCACTGGATTCTTTGCCATCCATGTAGCACGCTCTTACCTGAAATAGTTCTTGAAAGGGCCAAACACACTAACATCAAGGGGTTGCAATCTATGAGTGGTATGAGTGGGAAATGTTAAAAGGTCAATGCCCAAATTGTTTGCTTCCTCAATTGTTTGTACAACCATGTGGCTTCCATGGCCATCTAATATCAATAGGTGTATGTTATTAAGTGAGACACCACCTAGCACAGATGCAGAAAAGTGGCAAAGGCAATTTTAAAAAATTTCTTTAGTCATCCATTCATGGGGATGTGCAACCATGCATGCTCCTGGTTCACAGTTCTATATATAATTTTTCAACTGATTTTTACCTTTGAATAGTTAAAATCCTAGGATTGAAGCATCAATTGCATTGACACAACATAAAATGGTTATACACTCCTTGCTCTTAGGAAAATTCTTTGGCACGTTTCGGCTACCTCTCTTGGAAATTACCCACATGCCACAATTCCTTCCCATCTATAAACCTATTTCATCACAATTCCATATATGGTCTACCGCATATTAATGTTTATTGTATGCACTATAAAGAGTGTCATAGAACTTACATACAACTACAGGGCGCAAATTTAATGTTCTGTCTCTGTCAAGGCCCTCAGTTGTACGCAATACATGGTCTGGATGCCTTTTTTTAAACCCAAACCACCATGATTTACCAGGAAACCCATCTTTGAATGGGTTTGGCCTCCCTTGACAGATTTGAGCAACTGTGGATTTGAATTGTATCAACTCTAGCCCATGTCCCAACTGGGCCATTTCTTTACACCACTCAACCACCTCGGCCTCCTCCTCTTCAGTCATAACTGTAATAGGCCCTCTACGTTTGGTGTGAGTGAGCCCATTTATCCAATAATGTATTGATGAGGTAGGAATACTATGTTTCTTTGTAGATTCCAAAACATAATATCCATTTAACTCTATGTCATCAATTGCAGCTAACATTTCTTCTTTTGTCCAACCTCTTATAGCACTGATCTTTTTAGTTGAAGTTGCGCCTTGGACTGTGGTTGACAGTGGCTCTATGACTGATGGTGTCACAACATCAGCTTCACCCACATGGTCATCCTCAACAACATTTCTTGGAGCATTGTTGAAATTGAGATCCCCTGTTCTTTCTTCATCTGATGAAGTGCATCGCAGCTGGGCACCCCTGGTCACTCTTCTGCCACTTCCCCTTGTATGAGCTACATAACTCACTCTTGACATGGATGCAAGTACCTGTAGAATTATTGCATGCATTTAGTTAAGAATAATTGAAAAGAATGCTTTCATATAAGCCAAACATCATCTAGTAACATCATCTCTTCCCATTTATAACAATTTATAACAGTTTACAATTAGCTTGTGTGTTCATGCCCGAGGTTTTTGAATGCCTTTCCTTTTGTTATAGTTTTCTTATTTTCTGTCTTGTCATCTTTAATTCGTATGATCAGCTAATGCTCAGCTACTCATGCTCAACTATTTTCCACAAGCTTCTATGCTCAGATACTCATGTTTTTTTTTGGTTATGTTTTGTTTTTGGTTATTTGTTTCCAGCTTCTATGCTCAACAGGTTTTTCCAGTTGTTTTACTTGGCCTATGAGAGTTTGATTGGATTTTTTACACTGAGGGATTTAGCCTTTTAATTAGTGAGCTTGAATTGAATTCTAGTCTGGTCTTTGTTTGTCATTTGAAGTCATTTTTTACCCTGAAGCTGAATTGGGTAAGTTCCACTGTGTATTGCCTTTATATTTTTTGGATATAGAACAATCTGATCATAGTTACTGAATTCATCATTCCTAGCCCTTTACCCGATTCTGAATCATCATAGAATCAGGGAATTGGTGATTAGGGAATTACAAACTATGGCCAAAAATAAGGATTGAGGTGTTGAATTTATGAAATCTATAATATGTTTTAGCTTCAATTCCAATATTGCTTCCTTATTTACCAAAATAAATTAGCATCTTACATAACATGTTCACTTAGCATCTTACATAACAAGTTCACTCATAGAAGATCATTATATTGTTTATTATTTTTCACAACAACATCAATTCCTCATAAAGCTCATTTTTGTGGGCCAATAATTCATGTCACTCTACTTTGTGGGAGGCATTCAATCTGAGGTGCATTATTTTAGTTCCTTTTGTCATAAAGTCTAGTTGGTTTCTAATAGAAGAATTGAGGCTTAATTGAGAAATATTACTTTTTTGTTATTCAAAAGAAAAGAAAGAGAGTACAATTTACAGATGTTTCTTCTCTGTGCTTTGAGCATCTGAATGATCTGTAATACTTTTTGCAAGATCAGCTCTTGTCAGAGAGATACGTTAAATTCTGTCAGCTTAGAGACCTACAACAAATCTGTTTTTGTGACCTACATCGAATCTATTTTTGTCATGTCCTAAATATTTTTAGAGACTAACCAAAATTACATTTCAAAAAGGAATTGAAATATGGGATTTTGATAAAATAATTTTTTCTTGACCGGTAGCATGCATTTTGTAAATTTAGAATGTTGTTTTGTACTCTCCTTGTTTTCAATAGCTGTGAGATTGCAATGTCCATTTTTCTACCAAGTGGAGGGGATTAATATTCAATTTAAATGTTCCAGCTGAATTGAATAGTTTGATTGGACCTAGCAACCCTGAAGTTTCTCTAAGAATGTATGCAGGATCCATCAAAAGAGCGATTTTAGATAACATGTCTGCAATCTTGTTATATTCTTTGAAAATATGTTGAAAACTTCTAAATGAAAAATTCTCTGGTCTAGTTTTCCCGTGTGTGTATTAAAAAGTCTAATTGGTTTCTAATAGAAAGATGAGCCTTAATTGAGAAAGATTTCTGTCACACTCTACTATATATATTCTCTAAAAATATGTTGAAAACTTCTAAATGACAAATTCTCTGGTCTAGTTTTCCCATGTGTTTAAAAAAAAAGTCTAATTGGTTTCTAATAGAAGAACTACAACTAGAACTATCAGCGAACTATTATTCACTAGAGACAAAATCCTCTAACCAATGGCATATTCATTAAACCCTGATATTGATAGCCCTGAACTGAGCTATTGAACAAATACCTTTGGCTTGACTTCATTGGTTTTGATATGAGCCAATGGGTGAAGTTACTATGGGTGGTTTTCTAGGACTATTGGTATTAGGTTCAACCGATGTGGTCTAGAGGTTGAGTGTTATATATTATGCATTACTAGTTTCATTCCCAAAGCTCCCCTTGGTCCCCACGTTATGTTACTACATGAAATTTTTGTTTGCTCACTACGCTCGTTACTTGCTCGTCTGCACTTTGTATTTATTTCATTCAGTGTATTCTATTCAGGGATCCATTTCAAGTTATGGATCTGGATACTGTCATTTAGGTTTTGAATCCTAAGTTAGAAACATAGAAACATTAAAATAAACGTATAAACATGTTCAAATGTTCAAACATTGATAGAATCAATCTCTCAGTGGGATGAATGTAATATATCCAAATTGGAATACTCAGCAAAGCCTGTTGAAATATCGCACTTCTTAGAGATATGTGCAATGAAATGAGTTTAAAAATCCTAGATCTCTTAGATCAGTGGATCTAGTGTCTAGATCCAAAAGGAGAGCAAAAAAAAATCAAACTAGGTGAGGTTACCAGACCTCCCACCACCTAGTCTAGCTAGAAAACACCCAAAGAGAGGGGTTGCAGCTATATGCAACAAACTGCTTCAGAAATAATGCAGTTCAATTTTTGAGGGCAAGAGACCAACATGGAGGTTCATTCTTAAGCTATACATCAACAAAATAGATTTACAATGCAGCTTATACAGTGTATAATAGAAAGGAAAAGAATATACAAGAAGAATCCCTCAGAAATGAGGTGCTACAACCACAATAAATAGAGGAATAAGCTTGACAACGTTATTTTCATTGGCCAAAGCAACAGTTGACTAAATCTCAGATCTAGAGCAGATCTATATACAAAATGATAGATCTATTTCAGATCTGTATACAAGAAAGGCTCCTTTATACACTCCCCTGGGGGATTTCAGCAAAACATGAATAACAGTGAGTAGATCTGAGATCTAAGTTACAGATCTGCAGTAGTATTCATAAAATTCTGAAGCATATGATGTACAACAGATCAAATCTGAACTAACATGGATTGGATGGCCAATCCATGGACCACCACAGTGAAAGGAAGAATCCAATCACTAGAGATCTCTCCTCCAAGATGATGCCAAAACTCCCTGCAACTCTGCTCTTGCAAATAACGCAGTCCAGGAAGAGGGACTGCACTGTAGGCTCTTAGTATGCTTTGGCCTGATGCCAAGATATGGATCTGAATCTCCAAGGGTCTATAACACTCTTTTCAAAGGGATAGAAGAGTCTCCGAGTAAAAAGGGGTGCTAGAGATGCATAGATCTGGAAAGATCTATCTTCCACTTGCTACAGCTCACAAGGACAACCCAATCCTAAATAGGATTAGTGCTATAGGTGCAAGATGAAGCTTGGCCCAAATGCCAGATAGTGGACAAGACAAATAAAGCTCCTCCAAGAGCTGCTCTAGGAAGGAGGTGGGAATCCCACTCAGGAACACCCAATGCTAAGCAGCATTATTCTCAGCTAAATAGCAGAGAATGATATATGTCTAGCCAAACAATATATTCAGAAATGTACATAATCAACAACCCTCTCATGCTTCTCTCCTCTTCCTTTTATAGGATAAAAGCCTTGTCAAACCCTAAACCACCTCAATGAGTTAGCTCCTTTCACATGTGGAGCCTCCATCTAAAACTGTGTTGTCCATCCATGAGGTACATTGCATCTAGACTGCGCTGTAGATTTGGTCAAGGTTGACCCAGTCTCATAGCTCAAATGAATTCACTCCTGCAAGTGTTTTGTTTACATGGCCCAGATTTATCCTTGTTCACATGGGCATTGATTTATTCATTGTTTCCAGGAGTTTTACATGTCCTCCTTTATTCATTTATTCATGTAACTGAAAATGAAGCAAAAATGTATATTCCTCTTAGCTTAGGCCAAGCAGGAATATTACAGTCCTCCCCTCCAAAATGTTGTTTGTCCTCAAGCAACTGATATGGTGAGTGTTACAACACTTCTCTTCCTCCATTGGTGACACCATCAAAGGTAAAGCTTTCCACACAAGCTAAGTGTTCACCAATCCAACCCATCAGGAATTGTTCCTCCAAAGTCATCAGAAGATGTACATAATCCATTCCACAAGGAGTGAAAAACTCAACAGAAATAAACATGGCTAGAGCAATGCTCTCTATAAAACATGTAGCATGAGGTACATGGAGAATTTCCATCCCATGTGGTACATATATGCTCCCCATCCTCCCTCCATACATTCCCATGAATAGTACAAGTATGCCATCTATATATGGAAACAAAATTACAAATAGAAAAACAAAAATTTGAGCATGAGAAGGTGGGTCATAATCCCACTTATGGTAACAGCGTAGGGCATCTCCTGCCTGTATCAGATCAAGGTTTGGTAAGTGGTTTCCCCACCACTTAATTGTTGCACAAGTTATCTTACTATGGCTGAAGATGTAAGATATGTTTGGTGCCTTTGGGAAGCACCCATCATGAAAAATAATCTCCCTTTGCACAACAAGGGAGTGGCCAAGTTCAGAGATTTTAGTGGCCCAAAAAACTCCATGAGATCTGCATGATATATCACCCCCTTTAGGAGTCATGGCCTACAAAAACATGGTAAAAGAATGTGATAAATCAGAAATTGAAACTTGCTTTACATAATCATATTCTTTACCATCAAAGTTCCTCATACACATGGAGTTGTGCATGGACATTTCTCCTCTTTCAAAAGAAAGAAGAGATGGCTGAAATGACTCTTGCATAGAGTCCCTTGGCTGCCCCAACTCCACATAGCTCATGCACTCTTGAAAGTGCTGATGTAGTTCCCATTTCAAGCCTTCCCAATCAAAGCTCCTTATGATTAGGGTGTAGATATTCATTGATTGCATATGGCTGAAAAAGAACTCTTTGTGTGCCCCTTGTAGTATCTTCTGCTTGAGCTTGGAAGATCTAGACAAGAAGACCCTACCATGATGATAGATAAATCCTCCTTGGACTAAGTAGCCCTCTTCTTGCTGCATGTCATCCAGTATAATACATGTGTGGAGATCTTTGGAATACTCTACAAGTAGTTGATATTTCCATTACAGATCTACACTGCTCAATAATGACAATGCTGATGATACATCCACAAGAATGTATGTCATGTTGTTGATATCCTCTTTGACATCTCCCATGCTAAAGTTGTGTGTTGGAAGGCTGGTCCTTCCATTATTCTCCTCCCACAGCACAAATCCAAAGATGAGAGTGGCTGGTAGTGATAAGGGAAGAAGATTCCCCTTCTTCTTGAGTTGTCCCAAGCCTCCCAGCGTTGTAGCTTTGTCTTCCATTGCTCCAATCCCTCCTGGATCTAAGTTTGGAGCAACAATTTGTGAGGTCTTCCCCACAAGATCTGAATCTGGTGGCCTCCCAGGTGGTTTTCCACTAGATAAGAATGTCCCATGTAGAAATCTCATGAACATAAGAGAAGGGACTGTGAGGTCCTTGCTTCCACTGTGAAAATCCATCTCTGTTTTCTATGTGGAAGTGTTAGGTGAGGGGTAAGTATGCATGCCTTGGATCATTTAAGGTTCACCACTCTTCATGTCTACCCATTCCATTTGCAAGGCCTTCCAATCAGTGGTAACTTTCCCCAATGTAATCAACCATTGAACACCCAAAATGATATTGGTGTTCGGTATGTCAAATACAAAAAAGTGATCCACCAAAGTGTAGGATCCCATAGTGACTGAAAGTGATGGGACATAATGCATGCATTGCATTGTTCTATATCCTGGGACCAAAATAGAGAATCCCTCAAAATTATCAATGGGTATTGCCCTCCTCTGCACAAGATCAACATCAATAAAGTTGTGGGTTGCCCCATTTTCAATCAATACAGAAACCCTCTGATTCATGATTGAACCTTGAACTCTTAAGTTCAAGTACTTAGGTACTCCTCTCAAAGATGCAAGAGTTCCTCCTATTGGAACAAATGTTGGACTTCCATCTCCAGATGGTGTTGGATCTCCCTCAACATTGTCAGCACTGTGACCTCTCCTCGGTTCATCATCTTCTTCTTTCTCCTCAAAATATGAGAAGACTTCTATGTAGTGTGCTTTCTCAGCAGGACATCTATGTCCAGGTGCCCATGATTCTTGGAAAGTGAAACATATCCTTTTCTTCCTTAGCTCCCTCAGACTTCAATATCAAGAGGCTTCTTAAATGAGCTCTCCTTGGAAGGAGCAGCTTTCTCTTCCTTCCCTTTAGAAAGGTAAGGGGGCTTATTCTGAAAAGTTGCCTTTGCTTTTGGCAAGGAATCTTGAAGGTCCCTAGCCCTCTCAATGGCATCGTGCAATGTAATGGGCTTGGTAGATTTAACCAACCCATGTAGAGGTTCATCCAAGCCATTGATGAACATGTACACCCTTCTTGCTGTAGACAGAGCAGGAACCATAACAGATAATCTCATAAACTCAGAGATATAATATTCTACATTACCTGATTGCTTTAAATTTGCAAGGCTCATGAAAGGTGCTTCTGGATCCTTTCTGTCAAACCTCTCCACCAATATTCTGGTAAATTCAGAATAGGCAATCACATTGGCATGGCCCAATGTAGACAGCCCATGGAACCACCAATTGTGTGCTTCACCTTCAAAGTGCAGCACTGCAATCTTGATAGCTTCCATCTCAGGGACTTTGTTCAACTGAAAGTAGATATCCAGCTTTTCTCCCCATGCTTTGGCAGAACTGGTGGATGACCCATCAAACTTGGGTAAAAGGAATCTGCCCATAGAGTGATGTCGATCATGATTCTGAATGAATCCACCATCTCTATACTGATGCCTTGGTCTTCTTTTGTCCTTGAGGTGACAAACTTGAAAACTCAAGTGATCCTTGAATCTCTGATTCTGAGACTCATATTCTTCAAAGTAGTCTTCAAGGGATGCTTGCTCATGAGACCCTTCATTCTCCACAGCCAAGAAATTAGGCATAGTAGAAATTTGTGGAGCTTTTGGCTGGTTCACTGGTTGATCATTCTAGAGTTGAGACATGCCAGAGCTTTCTCCAGGATGAAATCTCCTAGGAGATTCTTTGATCCTGTCCATTATCATCTCTTTTTTCTCTCTAGTAAGATCTTGCATAGCTACAAAAAGAGTTCTTGCAAACTCTTCTCCTTCTTTATCACTTCCAGTTTCAGCGGCTTTACCCTTGTCTTGGTGTAATCAAATTTATTTTTTCCTCTATTCAGATACCTCTTTTCTCTGTTAGTAAGAGGATCATATTCTCCTAAAGTCATCTTAGTTTTGGCTCTTCAATGAAAGCATAGGATGTGCCAAGAAAGAAGCTTTGATACCACTATAATATCCCCAAATGGGAATACTCAGCAAAGCCTGCTGAAATAACGCACTTCTTAGAGATCTATGCACTGAAATGAGTTTGCAGCTCCTGGATCCATTAGATCAGTGGATCTAGTGTCTATATCCAAAAGGAGAGCAAAAACAAATCAAACGAGGTGAGGTAAATAGACCTCCCACCACCTAGTCTAGCTGGAAAACACCCAAAGAGAAGGACTGCAGCTATATGCAACAAACTGCTTCAGAAATAATGCAGTTCAACTGTTGAGGAAAAGAGACCAACATGGAGGTTCATTATTCAGCTATACATCAGCAAAATATATTTACAATGCATCTGATACAATGTATAACAGAAAGGAAAAGAATATGCAAGAAAAATCCCTCAGAAATGAGATGTTACAACCACAAGAAATAGAGGAATAACCTTGACAACGTTATTTTCATTGGATGAAGCAATAGTTGACTACATCTCAGATCTAGAGCAGATCTATATACAAAATTATAGATCTTTTTCAGATCTGTATACAAGAAAGGCTCTTTTATACACTCCCCTTGGGGATTTCAACAAAACATGAAGAACAATGAGTAGATCTAAGATCTAAGTTACAGATCTGCAGTAGTATTCAGAAAATTCTGAAGCATATGATGTACAATAGATCATATTTGAACTAACATGGATTGGATGGCCAATCCACGGATCACCACAGTGAAAGGAAGAATCCAGTCACTAGAGATCTCTCCTCCAAGATGATGCCAAAACTCCCTGCAACTCTGCTCTTGCAAATAACGCAGTCCAAGAAGAGGGAATTCAATGTAGGCTCTGAGTATGCTTTGGCCTGATGCCAAGATATGGATCTGCAGCTCCAAGGGTCTAGAACACTCTTGTTAAAGGGATAGAAGAGTCTCCGAGTAAAAAGGGGTGCTAGAGATGCATAGATCTGGAAATATCTATCTTACACTTACTGCAGCTCACAAGGACAACCTAATCCTAAATATGATCAGTGCTGTAGGTGCAAGATGAAGCTTGGCCCAAATTCCAGATAGTGGACAAGACAAACAAGGCTCCTCCAAGAGCTGCTCTAGGAAGGAGGTGGGATTCCCGCTCAGGAACACCCAATGCTAATGATGCAGGAGCATCAAGGCCAATTTTCATTTTTTTTTAATGTAATAAAGGGGGATGTGACATTTTAATTATTTTATTAATTAATTTGTTATTTTTAAATAAAATAGGAGATAAATTATAAAAGTGAGGATTTTGTAAATATTCTTTTATTAATTAAAAGGATATGAGAAAAAATAGAATTATGTAGCAAAATTAGGGAGTAGGAATGCTATGTACGGGACTTTGTTGAGTCCACACCTAAAATGTATTTAAATTAGATTTAGTTGAGGATTAGGTGGAGAGATTTTTGGAGTGAATTAAATTCATTATTTATGTATAAATATGAGTGGTTTTTGTGAGGAGAATACACTTGAATAGTTGAAGAGCTGAGATAGTTAAGAGTGGAGTGAGTGAGGAGTGGTTTAAAAGGGCAAAGAGCCAAGAGGCCACCCAATGTAATATTTGGCCATAGAATTTCAATATAGTTAAGGGAGTTGATTTGTATGGCTCTTTTCGCCTTAATTTTAAATTGAGCTGAATGTTATTCATGATTTTATTATAGAAATTTTGAGCATTTTTAGAATTTAGTGGGCAGTTGTGTTTTTATATGCGGGATTTTCTTTCTAGCAGAATTCCTACATCATTTTGGTATCAGAGCAGGGAAGGATATTTGTTTTGAATATATGGATAGATTGTGTGAGAGAGTCTGAAGTATTTAGTGAAATTGCAGAGAGGGGCAACAAACGCTTATAAGCCCATGCGATATTATGTTCATCCATATATATTTCTGAATATAGTTCGATTTTCTATATGGGTTGTATGAGTGACTAACATATTGCAGGCGATAGGCGCAGAGACAAATTGTGACAACTTTTATGGAGTAGCAGATGTGTGTTGAATGGAGCTGGAGCTGGGTTATTGAAGCAGTGAGTGACAAAGCCGATTCTGCAACGTTCAGCAAGAGTCGGATCAGCGTTGAAGTAGTGGAACGATTTCCTGAAGCTGGAGAGTATGTTGATAGCCTTCGACCTTTGAATCACGTGGATCTGGAATGTACGCAGGAGTGAAGGCTATGACACATTGATTTTATGTTGTTTAAGAGTCGAATTACAAATGGCGTGGTTTGTATGACAGTCTGTAAGTATAAATTGGATTACAGTTTGTATTGACCACCGAATGGCATGAACACGTCTAGAAACTGCATATCGACATTAAGTGGTCACCTCTCTTGTCTAAGGCAGCATATCTATAGGTAACGCGTGGTTCAAAATTTGTGACTGGCTGTTGGTTGATTATACGCTGAGTAGAATCGTTGTTGCAATCGTTATGAATGTGATGGTCCATCGATTCTTGCTGTGATAATCGATCTGAATGTTAGAACATCGATTTCTTTTGTGTGATGGTTGATATGAACGTTGGGTATTTTGCTGTGATGGGCGATTTGATTCTGGTTTGAATCGAATTAGAGGTTTATTGGAACCCAACGTTAAGGCGTTCAGAATTATGGTTTTCTTGAAATGCTGTATTTGCCAGATTGCTAAGGTTTGAGCCTAATGAGTATCTATTGTTGGACGGACAGGTATGTAATGTTGGATTCGATTTCTAGTCAATAAAATCTAACTTTGATATGGATTTCCATGAGCTGGTAAGTTATACAATGAAGGGCGCATATATAATTGAAACTTGTGGTAATGTTTTTAATATATGGTCGATGTGAGGAAGCCGTGGCGCATCCAATTTGAGGTTTTATAATCTCCAAATATGGATTGAGCGCATTGAGGTGAGGACGAAGTCCAAGTCCTTTGTTGATTGGAGCATTCGAATGTTGATTTGATCATAAAGTTTGAGTTTTAGAAATGAGACCAATGGGTGTGAGTTAAAGGCTGGATTGGTAATTCCATAAAATGAAGTTAGTATTTATGGAATTTCTTCAAGGTGAGAGTAATCTATTCAAAGATTAATTTTTGAGCTTCCGCAAAGTTTATGAAATTATCCAGTAAATGGAATTACTTGGCATGAATTTGGAATGGCATTTTTATATGCATGGTATTGTAGAGATTCTGGGTTTTGCAGGGTTGCCCTGCATCATTTTGGTATCAGAGCAGCATACTGAAATGTTGCCAGCAGCAGCGGAAGGGGCACTGAAGCCTTATGCTTTTTATTCTAACAATTGTTTTGTGAGTACAGTTTTTATTGCAGATGCTGGAGAAAATCTATTAGACAGAGAAATTGAACTGATGAGGCGGATGATGATGGAAGTATCCCGAAAGAGGCTAGCAGCAGTAAAACAAAGAAAAAGCAGCAAAAGAAAGACAACAGAAGATTGTGAAAGTATAGTCAGTGGGGCGATGCAGCATAAAGTGTGGAGACCTGGAGAAGAACAACAGATAGAAGCAGCGACAAGTGGGAAGTTGCAGCACAAGATATGGGATCCAGGCATACACAGATCCGAACACATGATCAGGCAATCATGATTAATTTCAATCTTGGGAGTCTGATGCAGGAGCATCAAGGCCAATTTTCATTTTTTTTATGTAATAAAGGGGGGTGGGACATTTTAATTATTTTATTAATTAATTTGTTATTTTAAAATAAAATAGGAGATAAATTATAAAAGCGAGGATTTTGTAAATATTCTTTTAAGCAACATTATTCTCAGCTAAACAATAGAGAATGATATATGTCTAGCCAGACAATATATTCAGAAATTTACATAATCAACAACCCTCTCATGTTGCTCTCCTCTTCCTTTTATAAGATAAAATCCTTGTCAAACCTTAAACCATCTCAATGAGTTAGCTCCTTTCACATGTGGAGCCTCCATCTAAAACTGCACTGTCCATCCATGAGGTACATTGTATCTAGACTGCATTGTAGATTTGGTCAAGGTTGACCCAGTCTCATAGCTCAAACTTATTCACACCTACAAGTATTTTGTTTACATGGCCCAGATTTATCCTTGTTCACATGGGCATTGATTTATTCATTGTTTCCAAGAGTTTTACATGTCCTCCTTTATTCATTTATTCATGTAACTGAAAATGAAGCAAAAATGTATATTCCTCTTAGCTTAGGCTAAGTAGGAATATTACAATGAATCTATTTTCAACTATAAAACTCTGGTAGAAAAATAGAAAAAAAATATACAATTTCATGAAAATTAAACTGTGAGAAAACTAAAATAAAGACTTGTAAGACAACTCAAATAAAGGCTCGGAAATGAAAATAATAGTGTAAGAATCAGAAATAAATACTCAAAAATTAAAATAAAATTGTAAGAAAATTGTGTTGTAATTGAGAAAACTAACCTAATTATACTGTGAAATGTTTTGAGGTGTATTCTGTGCTGGTTTGTCTCCAAGACTGGTGAATAGTTTGAATGTTCAACAGTTGTTGAACTTCTTTTATAGTTTTTTGCAGTTGAATTTAATTGGTGACAATGATGGACATGGATTGCAATGGCTTCATTTTGCATGTGTGATCAGGATTGAATTTGATGTGATCCAATGGTTGGGAATTTGTTTTTTTTTTTATCCATGTGCTTTGAACTGTTTTAATGGAAAATCATTTATTGAATTTATTGGGTAGGTGTCATTTATTTTACACAATGGGTTTAAATGTTGTTATTGGGTGGGTGCCATTTATTGAACACAATGTGTTTAAATGTTGAATAACACATCAGTTATGGCTGACAAACATTTTTTTTTATTATGTGTAGGTATTGATATTTACTTCTCTAACGCAGCATCAGGGCTGATCAGATGGGATGAAGTGACTAGCTTTTTGTACTTATTGACTTGACCATTTTGGAAGGAAAAATGGTTTTATGAGTTTTTTAGTTGATATGATAGGATTTGAAATATTGATACTTATTAAACTATTTATGGACAGTTGTGGGCTATTTATGGACAGCTGTGGGCCTAGTCAATGACTTGGGAAATTTTGGACATTTTTTTAATATATATTTGCACTTCAAGTTATTTCTTTATGTTTAATTATTGGATGCATATATATATATTTTTGGTGGATTGATGGGATGAGTACTATAACAATTACTGATCCCTACACAACATTAGACAACTCTCCCCTACATTTATATGTTCAACTCTCGTCATTACAAGCTTTGCTATAATTTTTTGCGTGTTTGGCCCTTCGGATCAATGCTGCAATATCAATATCATATCTAACAAGATCACTAACTAATAAGTTTTCAATGCAATATGAAATAATGATTTTGCAGGGCACTTAGTTGGCAGCTCCGTGTACTGTTATCAAGAGAAACACAATTGTCAAAGTGTACAAGACAAAATGTGTGTGCAGAATTAAACTGAAACGTTATCAATATCATGGAAATGAAAGTGCAATATCTAGATCGGCATTGGAAAGTATTTGAGCTTCAAACCAATGAATTCAGTAAGAATATGGGTGAATTGGATTTGAATCTGTTGGAGTTTGAAGCATAATTGAAGAAACTAAGCCAAGAAAAAGGAGTTAAATCACCTAGCTTGAAGGATAATTGAAGAAACTAAGCTAAAAATGGAAAGTTAAATCACCTCACTCCGAGGCCCTAAATGCCCATTCCTCGTGGATTCCAACATGAGAAACTAAAAGAATGGCCAGAATTGAAACAAGGGACGGAGGATTCAATTAAGAAAGCAGCGGTTTTGATAGTTGAAGCCTCTATTTTTTTTTGGAGATGAGTACTCAAACTGGAAACCATATGTTTTTATCATAAATTTGTGTATATGTTTAATTTTAGAGGTGAGAAGTGAATACAATATGTTTTCAGGATAACCATGTGTATATGGAAATTAAAATCAAGTCGGAGCCTCCTTATCTTATCCAAATAGATCTACACGGTCTTTTTCATGTTACATTTTTGTTAAAGTTACAACCATTTTATCAATTAGGAAGTAAAAGAAAAAAATCTAAATGCAGTTTTACCAATGCTAAAAAAAATTTAACACAAACATACATCAAAATGCTGAGGAAAATGGGTTTATGTCTTTACAAGACCATGGCACCTTCATTAAAATCATGAGCTACACTATCCACACTATCTTAATGCTGCTAAATTGTGATAACTTAGTGGGAAAAATGTTAATTTAAATATTTTTATTATTTTGGAGTTGGTATAAAATTGTAATCCTTTTATGTTTAAATATTGCTACAACAATTGGAATAGAAGAACGAGTGGAAGAAATTATTAAGCTTGTGGAGTGGAAAAGGTGATTTAACTCGAGGTTCCTCGTTGAATACTTGTGGATTCCATTGATGTTAGATAATTTTCCACTCGATTCCTTGGAGTCCAAAGAATATTTCCATGGATTTTCTGTTGGAGATCATGCACAGCAAAACAATTAAATACGCAGCAAATAAATCATGCACAAGAAGACACAGTGATTTTACCGTGGTTCACCCAAACCTCCTGGGCTACGTCCACACAACAGGGCATTGGCAATCTTTATTATTCAAACAGGAGATTACATAATTCACACACCCACACACACTCTCTCAAACAAACGTATGGAGACCTGTTATATAGCAGGAGAATCTAACAGCCTCATAAATCCTCTCAACTCAAATTTAGGATGCATTAACTCCCTCCCAACAAACTGGAGCTAATCTAGGAACTAATTCCTAATTTTTGTCACCTAATGAGATTTTTCCTATTTTATTTAGAACAGAAAATCTCAACAATCTCCACCTTGACAACAATTAGCCTGATGCCCTGTTCTTTATTATTTTATCTTTTCTGCAAGCCAAGAGAAGCCAAACACCAGCGTAGCTTCTCTAACAAAACTGGTTTCATGAACATGTCTGCACAGTTTTCCTTTGTATGCACCTTTTCAAGAGAGACTCCCCTTTCAGTAATAACTTGTCTTACAAAATGGTACTTAATTGGAATATGCTTTGATTTACTATGATAGGCCGGATTCTTAGCCAAATGTATTGCACTTTGACTATCACATAGTAACCTGATGTTGTCCTGCAACCTACCAAATTCACCAAGCAAACCTTTCAACCAAACCGCCTCTTTGCAAGCATGAGAAGCAGCAATGTATTCTGCTTCGGTAGTGGATAAAGCAACAATGTTCTGTAGCTTTGACATCCAGCTAATAGCTCCACCTGCAAGAGTAAAGACGTACCCTGAAGTTGACCTCCTCTTATCCAAATCACCTGCAAAATCGGAATCAACATATCCGCAAACAAATTCACTACTCTTATTGTAAGTAATACAATAACTACTTGTGCCTCTCAAGTACCGAAGCACCCATTTCACTGCTGACCAGTGTTCTTTACCCGGATTTTCCATATACCTGCTGACAACCCCAACTGCATGTGAAATATCTAGTCGAGTACAAACCATCACATACATCAAACATCCTACTACATTGGCATATGGAATTCGAGACATATAATCCTTTTCTTCATCTGTATTAGGACATAAACCCGAAGAAAGCTTAAAATGGGAAGTGAAAGGGACTGAAACAGGCTTCACATTGTTCATACCAAACCTCAAAAAGTATCTTCTCAACATACTTCTGTTGTGATAGCCATAGCTTACCATTACTCCTGTCTCTGAAAATCTCCATGCCCAAAATCTGTCTTGCTGCTCCTAGATCTTTCATATCGAATGTCCTTGCCATCTGAGTCTTCAACCTGTTGATTTCATCAATGCTTTTGCTTGCTAAAGCATATCGTCAACATACAACACTAAGATAATGAACATGCCATTTTTCAATTGCTTGAAATACACACAATGATCATATTCACTTCTAACATATTTCTGACTCAACATGAAAGAATCAAACTTCTTATACCACTGCTGAGGCGACTGCTTCAGGCCATATAATGACTTCTTGAGCATGCAGACAAATTTCTTATTGCGATGCTGAACAAACCCCTCCGGTTGTTCCATATAAATTTCCTCATCTAGATCTCCATGTAGAAAAGCAGTCTTAACATCTAGTTGCTGTAACTCTAAATCAAACAAAGCAACTAAAGCTAACACAATTCTAATTGAAACAATTTTAACCACTGGTGAAAAAATCTCATGAAAGTCAATGCCTGCTTTATGAGAAAACCCTTTTGCAACCAGTCGCGCTTTGTACCTGTCTTCCGTATCATTCACACCCTGTTTTAGCTTGAAAACCCATTTACACCCCACAGTTTTCCTGTCTTTCGGAAGCTCAACCAGATCCCATGTGCCATTCTTACCTAAGGCCATCATTTCGTCCTTCATGGTTGCTTTCCACTTGTCACTATTCGAACCTTCTATTGCTTCCTGATAGCACAGAGGTTCATTGTCATTAGCAGTAAATGCAACTGAAGTAACATAATCATCATACCTTCTCGGTGGCCGTTTGATTCTTGTCGACCTCCATAAGGATGTTTCTGGTTGACTACCATCTGTAGGAACTTCTTGCCGATCAGTATCTGAGACCTGTTCATGACCTAAACCTGAACCCTGTTCATGTTCTGATTCTGAAACCTGTTCATGACTAGTATCTGAACTATGGTCATCATGACTATCATTAGAAGTGCTGTCAAACTGAATGTGCTGAAAATCAAATACATCATCCTGTTTCAATTTATTATCTACATCTAACTGTACAAGAGAGGATTCATCAAACTTTACATCTCTGTTGATGATGATTTTGCGGGTAGTAGGATCCCACAATCTATATCCCTTTGTTCCAACACCATACCTAACAAAGACATACCTTTTAGACTTTGGATCTAACTTAGTTCGCTGATGTTTAGGCACTAGAGCATATGCATCACAACCAAACACTCTGAGTTTAGAATAATCACAAGGGTGTCCTTTCCATACCTCTTGCGGAATCTTGCAGTCTATGGCCGTCGATGGAGATTGGTTTATCACATAACAAGTTGTTGCCACTGCTTCCGTCCACAACTCCTTTTGCAACCCGACGTTACTCAGCATACTCCTTGCTCTCTCTAGAAGAGTCCTATTCATGCGTTCAACAACTCCATTTTGCTGAGGAGTATAAACCGTGGTCTTATGTCTCTCGATCCCTGCATCCTTGCAATAGCTGTCAAACTCCTTGGAAGTAAACTCACCACCATTGTCGGTTCTTAAACACTTTATTGTTCTACCAGTGTTGTTTTCTACCAATGCTCTAAACTGTTTGAAAACTGAAAAAACATCAGACTTCCTTTTCAACATGTAGACCCACACTTTCCTAGAAAAATCATCAATGAACGACACAAAATATGACGAGCCACCATATGACGCTGTAGGGGCTGGACCCCAAACATCTGAATGAATATAATCAAGTATCCCTTTACTAGTATGTTTGTCTGTTTTAAATTTTTGTTTACTTTGTTTTCCAAACAAGCAATGCTTACAGAAATCTAACTTTCCAGACCTTAGATTAGGAAGTAACTTGCGATCAGCCAAAATTTTCAACCCTCTTTCGCTCATATGGCCCAACCTTTGATGCCATAGGCGAATGGAACTACTGTCATGTTCAGACACCGTAGACACATGAACTGACCTTGTTCTTCCTTATAATTGAAACAGATTTCCTACTTTCTTTGCTTTCATTACTAGTAAAATACCTTTATAGATTTTCATAACTCCACCTTGAATTACAGTTTTATATCCATTCGTATCCAATGCTCCTAAAGAAATTAGATTTTTCCTTAAGTCTGGAACATGTCTCACATCTGTTAACAATCTAGTTGTCCCATCAAACATTTGCAATTGTATGTTTCCTATCCCAACAATATTAGATGTGACATCATTACCCATGTACACGACTCCATCATTAACTGATCTATACGTCTTAAACCATTCTCTATGAATACACATGTGGTTTGATGCACCGGAATCTAACAACCAATGTTGATCATGATTTGACATATTAACAGAGAACACTTCGTCGCTCATACCTGAACCAGATGCCGAACCTGTATCTGTCGCATTTGCCTCCTTCTTCTCTGTCGAAGAATCTGCTTTTGAAGTTTGCTTCTGTTGCTTCCAGCAATCCTTCTTCAGGTGTCCAGCTTTCCCACAATGCCAGCATTTCACCTTTGTCTTCTTTCCTTTCGACTTTGAACGCAAATCGCTGCGCTTACCAGAGCGTCTTTCTCTTGAACGACCTCTAGCCATCATTGCCTCTGATGTAGAGGTGTCAGCATTCGACTTCTTCCTCGTCTCCTCAGACAACATGGCTCCAACCACATCGTCAAACTCAAGGACAGCTGCATTACTGAAGCTTATGGACGTAACAAAGTGATCCCACGATTCAGGCAATGTACACAATAGAGTTATTGCCTTATCCTCTGAATCAAATTTTACATCTAGACTTTGTAATTGTACCAATAGAGTATTGAAAACATTCAGATGGTCAGTAACCGAGGTACCTTCCTTCATCCTCAAACTGTATAGCTGCCGCTTCAGGAGAATCCGATTTGTCAAGGATTTCGTCATGTAGAGCTTTTCAAGCTTTATCCACAAGCCTGCGACGGTCTTCTCTGACACAATGTTGAACAGAACATCATCTGCCAGACATAACCGAATTGCGCTTAGAGCTCTGTTATCCAACTCATCCCATTCATCCTCCGTCATGGAAGAAGGCCTTTTTCTCCTCCCCAACAGCGCTTTCGCCACGCCTTGTTGAATCAGCATATCGTGCATCTTAAGCTTCCAGATCTCGAAGTTGTTCTTGCCATTGAATTTCTCAATTTCAAACCGGGCATTTTGAGTTTTCGCCATCTTGTTTCAGCAAAAAACACAGTAATCTCCAGAACCAATTTTCAAATAAAGAATGCCCTTTTAATTAAAAAAGCCTTTAAAAAAAAAATTGCCCTTGCCTTCCTTTAAGTGCCTCTCACTGCCTTTAAAAAAAAAAAATGTATCCTTGACCTTTGCCTTTAAAAAATGCCTTTAACTTCATACAAAGCCCTCAAATCGATGTTTAAAAAAAAACTTCACCTTAAAAAAAAAACTTTCCTTTCATACCATATGCAATGGTAATTCAAATTACAAATCGATTTATAACATCATCATGCCCCACTTCATATATATCGATTTAAATGGCACTTCTCTAAAATCGATGGCATATACCTTCAAACCGATGGCATAATAATCGATTTATATATTTGACCTCTTACAAAAAAACTCCAAAATCGATTTATAAAACTCAAATCGATTTAATAATTTTTAAATGTGACCACTCAAATCGATATATATTAACATTGATTTTTAAATATCGATTTTAAAACTTCAAACGTGAGCATTGCACACCATCGATACTCCATTTACAAAACTCCATTACACTTAATCGATTTAAATAAAATTCAAATTCAAATCGATTTAAAAAGTGTATTAATACAAATCGATTTTACACTTTCGGCATTTGAATAAAACTCAAATCGATTTTGCCATTTCAGAGACACCTCACTTACCATATCTCAGCGCTTTGTTAAATGGTCAATGGCCTTTCTCGTGGAAATAACTCGGCCTTTCTCTGCGCACAGGCATCACACGGATCTACAGTCCTTCGAACTGCGCTCACATCCCTCGGCTATATCACAGCTTTCGGCAGCTTTATCACAGCTTTTATGAACCCGCCAGCAACTCCATGCCTCCACGCACAAGTTTGTTGGCATTACAACCAAACAACAGTGCGCTCCAGCAATACTACGCAGCACTCAGCAGTGCGCTCCAGCAATACTACGCAGTACTCCAGTTCTACACACCTGCAATTCAACGCACTCCAACATGCTCTGATACCAATTGTTGGAGATCATGCACAGCAAAACAATTAAATACGCAGCAAATAAATCATGCACAAGAAGACACAGTGATTTTACCGTGGTTCACCCAAACCTCCTGGGCTACGTCCACACAACAGGGCATTGGCAATCTTTATTATTCAAAACAGGAGATTACATAATTCACACACCCACACACTCTCCAAAACAAACGTATGGATACCTGTTATATAGCAGGAGAATCTAACAGCCTCATAAATCCTCTCAACTCAAATTTAGGATGCATTAACTCCCTCCCAACAAACTGGAGCTAATCTAGGAACTAATTCCTAATTTTTGTCACCTAATGAGATTTTGCCTATTTTATCCAAAACAGAAAATCTCAACATTTTCAAACTTTTTATTTTTTATTTTTGTGGATTTATTAATATTATTTTTTATAGTTGTATAAATTGACTTATCATTATATTTTATGATGGTTAATTTTAAAGAATATTTCCATGGATTTTCAAATTTTTATTTTTTTTAAATTTTTTGTAGATTTATTAATATTATTTTTTATAGTTGTATAAATTGATTTATCATTATATTTATCTCAGTTAACTTTAATATTATAATTGCTTGGAATGTTTTCACATCACCTTGGAATGATAGATAGCCATAGATTTAAACTTAGAAATAACTTAGGACATTGGTTGCCGATATATGAATATGATGTTGTTTAGAATGGTTTTAAAGTTATTAAGGAGTTTTATGTGTTTAAATTTGTTTGTGTTTTCTTGATTTTAAATAAAATAAAAAGTGATATATATATATATATATATATATATATATATATATATATATATATATATATATATATATATATCAAAATGATATTGAGAGAGCGTACTTAATATCTCTAGATAAAAAATCAATATGGATTTTTTTTTTTTTTTTTTACCTAAGAGGATGTATGAGAGGATGTAAGATTGTATGCTATGTCAAAATACATATGTTAATTTACCAAAGAGAATAATGAAAGTTGAGATACAAGAATTGAGAAATTAATGAAAATTGTTATGAAAGAATAGTTTTACCACTCACAAATTTAAGTAAAACTTAAAATAAAAAGCATGAAAAATAAAAAATGAAACAACACTCGCAAAAGGAATTTGAAATTCCAGGCCTGGTCCACATTACGCTAACGCCACCGGAGTATGCGAACTACGAGCAAGGAAACAGACCTTAACACCAATGGAGCTGTTTTGTTTACGTTGGGGATGGATGGGACCCGGTCGCCAGAAGGGCTCACCGGCCACGCCGTGAAAAAAACAAAAAACCAAAACATTTCATAGACTCATTAGTTTACTCCAAAGTTCACAATGAAGCTTAACGGTAACGCGTAGCAGGGACAACTATTGTTGTCATTTTCTCCGGGTGACAGAAATCTGAAGACCTCTGATAAAGATTAGGCCACTGTCCATCCTCAACATTCGTGGGTTCTCCCTAGGAGAATTAAAAGCATTAACATTAATATTATAATGTAATTCGCATTCATATTCCGACGGCAAATTCAGTTATATTTGATCAAAATGAAGGTGCGTATATATGATCAAAATGAAGGTGTGTATTCACTCACCTGGCGTATGTGATCCAAATGTTGAGATATGTCATTTATAACACCCTCCATATAGTTTCCATCGTCATCCTTGAATTTGTTTGCTTCTACACCAATCACAATTATCACCAACGTCTCAAACGCTAGTTTTGTGTTTGGGTTTTTTTTTTTTAAATCGGAAATTAGTAATTTTTTTTCAGAAAATATAAATGTTGGAGTGATTAAACATCATCTATCCAAAATTTCGAAGTTTAGATTTTCAAAAAATTTCTATCTAATTTTATCATAAATTTTACCAAAATTTCCATTATTTTTCAAACTATTTTATGAATTTTTTTAATAATTTGCAATCATTTTTATTGACTCATTTCAAAAAATGCATAATTACCTCTCTCGTCAATGTCCTGCCCTGCACAGGATGGGATGTAACAACAGATTTTGCTTGCCATTTCTCTCCTCCAACGCAATTCGACGCTTTGGCAAACGTGGTAAACTATGTATGGAAAAACAAAATAATGGCGTGGTACAATATCTTTACGTACAATGTATTTATAGGACCAGCCTAGATCCATCTTAACTACAGATCTATCAAGCGTCGAGACGGATCAAATATATCGAGGTGCAAACCTCTTTTTTGAGTGCAAAACTTGAAAAAAGGTTCGCACCTTGAGATATTTGATCCCACTCGGCGCTTGATAGATCCGTACTTAAGATGGATCTAGGCTGGTTTCAGACGTGTGCCACCAAGGAAAATCTATCGATAATATGATGAACATATTATTAATTATATTAATAATGTGTAAATACATCTAATATTAATATTACCATTTTAAATATGTTAAATATGTTTGAGATTTATCGATTCATTTTAATTTTAAATTTGCTTAGTTACTTCATTTTGTTGAGATGATAAATATTGTAAAATAATTTTAATGATGAAAAATGACGAAATAAAATTTTTGAATGCTAAGAATGTAGTCAATTACAAATAGCCTTCATTGTGATCAATCTCAAACTATTTTCTTCTACTATTCTTATTCTCACCCTTGTTAGTTTTGTCATCTTTCCATATGGATAATATGAATACAATAGAAATCATAAATCATAAACAATTTAAATATTTAGCTTGAGCTATTGTAGTAAACATCATACCTTGTCTCTCTTGCTCTCCAATATTATTAGGTTTAATTACTATAACACAAAAATTGTTCTACATTGTCAATAATTTTTTGTGCTTACAGTGAAATCAATGCACACTATTAATCCAACGACTTGAAAAATAATGTACCATCATACATCCAATTACATCAAATCAGAAATCAACATATACATTGAAAGCAATGTATCTAATGCAAGAAATCAAATAAGATTAGAAAACATCTACACAGAAATAAATGCATCTAATGCAAGTAATCAAATAGGATTAAAAATCAACATCTAGACTCAAATCAATGCATCTAGTGCAATTAAGAAAATAGGATTAGAAAGCAACATATACAGTAAAATCAATGCATCTAGTTAAGAAATTAAATAGGATTAGAAATCACCATCTACACTGAAATCAATGCATCTATCGTAAGAAATATTCTTCCCCCTCTCCCCTCTCCATATATATCTATATTTCCCTCCATCTCTCCTTGTATGTCTCTTTATCTCACCCCCACAAACACACACACTCTCTCACTCCATATTTATCAATCTCTTTGTCCCTCCCTCCCTGTATCTATCTCTTATTTCTCTTCACCTCCCATCTGTATCTCTATCTCCCTTTGTCTCTCTATATCAACCCCAAAACATACACTCTCTTTCTCCAATATATCTATCTATCACTCCCTCCTCATCTCTCTCCCTCTCTCTCTCTTCCCCTTGCCTCCCTCTCTCACGCTTCTATCTCTCTTCCCTCCTGCTATCCTCTCTCCCTCTCCCTCCATCTTCCTTATCAGTCCTCTCTCTATCTCTTTCTCTCTCTCACCAAATTTCACTCTCTATGTATTTCTTCTTACCTCCCTCTCTCTCCCCCTCCATATCCATCTCTCTTTCCCTACCTCTCTAAAATCTTTCCCTTCCTCTCTCTCTCTCTCTCTCTAACTTTTTCACTATATGCCTCTCTCTCTCTCCTTCTCTCCCCCATTCTCTTCATCTCTTATTCTTTGTCTCTTTATCTCACCCCCAAACATACACACTCTCTCTCCATATCTCCCTTTTCACTCCCTCTCTCCCTCCACTTGTTACTCTCTATGTATTTCTTCTTCCCTCCCTCTCTCCCTCCACTTGTTACTCTCTATGTATTTCTTCTTCCCTCCCTCTCTCCCCATCCAACTCCATCTCTCTATCCATCTCTCTCTCCCCCTCCAATTCCATGTCTCTATGCCTTTGTCTCTCCCCATCTAGCTCCATCTCTCTATCCCTACCTTTCTACACTCTTTCCCTTCCTTTCTCTCTCTCTCTCTCTTCACCTTCTAAATTTCTCACTATATGACACTCTCTCTCCTTATCTCCTCCATTCTCTTCATCTCTTATTCTTTGTCTCTTTATCTCACCCCCAAACATACACACTCTCTCTCCATATCTCCCTTGTCACTCCCTCTCTCCCTCCACTTGTTACTCTCTAAGTATTTCGTCTTCCCTCCCTCTCTCCCCATCCAGCTCCTTCTCTCTATCCATATCTCTCCCCCCCTTCAACTCCATGTCTCTATGCCTTCATCTCTCCCCATCCAACTCCATCTCTCCATCCCTTCCTTTCTCCCATCCAACTCCATCCCTCTATCTGTCCCTCTCTCCTCCTCACTCTCAAGTCCCCTCTCTTTTCCTTCCTCTCTCTCTCCCTTTCTCTCCTACCACCCTCTCTCTTCCCCCATCACTCTCTCTCTCTCTCTCTCTCTCTCTCCTACAATTCTCTATATTACCCCATCACTCTCTTCCTCTCTCTCCCTTTATCACCTCCCTCCCTATATATTCACCTCCCCCACTCTCTCTCTCTCTATGCCCTCAAATCCTCTCTCTTCCCCCATCACTCTATCTCTCTCTCCAAGTATGTTACTATATCACTCCCTTTATTCTTCTCTCTCCTTCTCTCCCCCCTTGAATCCATCACTCTGTCTATGTCTCTTTATCTCACCCCTAAATATACACACTCTCTCTTCATCTCTCCCTTGTCACTCCCTCTCTCTCCACTTCTCACTCTCTATGTCTTTCTTCCTCTCTCCTGCTCCAACTCTGTCTCTCTATCCATCCCTCTCTCCTCCTCTCATCTTTCCTCACTCTCCTTTTCTCTCCCTTTCTCTCTCTCTCTCTCTCTACCCTCCAATCCTTTCTTCTTCTCCCTCCCTCTCTCCTTCTCTCTCTCTCCCACCTCCATATTTATGTCTCCCTCTCCCTCTCTTACCTTTCTCTACTTCTCTCTCTCCTCTCCCCCTCTCTCTCTTCATTCCTCTTCTCCCCTCATCTCTCCCTTGTCACTCCCTCTATTTCTCCACCTCTATCGTATGTATTTGTTCTTCCCTCCCATATATATCTAGAGTTTATATATATATAACAAATTTAATATTGTATTAATAAAGTTATTAAATATAATAATTGTTATATTATAATATATTAATATCAATATTATATTTAGTAATAATAATAACAATAATATTAATAATAATATTAATATTTTAATGTTAATGTTAGGGTTAATAATGTTTTTTTTTTGCATGTTATTATTATTAATTTGGTTCATTTTATTTGGTCCATAGGCTTCAAATATAATTGGATGTTGATTTCTACTCCTATTTGATTTATTGTTATTTATTTACCTTACTTTTTTATACTTTTTTTATAAATATGGTATTTGGCCTATGGTATTCAGCCCATGGCATTAATAATAATGTGTCACATGGTATTTGGCCCATAGGCTTCACCTAAATAGAACTTCTTTTTGAGTTTTTGTAAATATAAAGAGGTTTGTGGAGTAAATAAAAAAATAGGTTTTATTTATTTACCATACCTCTAGTTTATTTATATTTGTATTTATTTATCGTGAGTAAGTATAAAAAGAGGTTTTATATTTTTTATTTATTTATCATATCTATTTTTTGAGTGTTCGTAAAACTCTTCATATTTTAAATTTATATTGTTTAAATTTATTTTTAATTGTTTATTTATATGGTTATATAAGTTATTTTTAAAGCCAACATTATTTATATTTTATTTAAAAGATAAATAAGTTTTTTATTTTGGCTTCCGACATACTTACACATCGGGGTTATACTGAGCTGTAAAATGCCCCTCTAGACACAATAAAAAGTCGATTGACATTTTAATATGGTAGTAAGTACTAAAGACATCCAAACCTAATATTAAAAGTAAGCATGCCTATTATAAATTTGGTATTGCATAGAATTTGATATGGATCAGTTGGAATGGTGAATTATTCATCATTTAAATGGTTTAATTTATATAGCATTTAATAGGAATTAGTTAGAATTGTCACTAATCAACAATTTAAAGGTTAAATATAATTTTCTGAGCAGAATTCATATTTAAAATCAAATATCCAATATACAGTTTAAACAATCATTTTTTAAAATAAAATTGCAACCAAAATAGAAAAACCAATTAATAATTGATAAATGGTAATTGGCAAATGGTAAGGACAAAGCTAGCTAGGAAGAAAGTGGCTTGTCTTTATGGCGAGTCCCATCTTTACAGCCAAAATAGAATAAGCCAATTAATAATTGATAGATGGTTAGGACAAAGCTACCTGCGAAGAAAGTGATGCCCATCATTATAGCCAAAATAGAAAAAGCCAAACTATAATTGATGGATGGTATGGACAAAGTTCGTTCAGTAAAGTCGCTCGTCTTTATGGTGAATCCCATCAAGTAAATTAAGTAATTCAATTGACATGTAGAAAAAGCAAATTAATAATCGAGTTATTTTTAGTGTTAGTTTTTGAAAAAAAAATTGGATTTTTTAGATTTAATTTTTCTAAAATTTGATAGAAATTTATTGAAAACAAAATTTTAATGGGTAACTTTGCATAATTGAAGTGCCCTAAGAGTTTTTAGAGTACTGAATCTATATATACAATAAAAAAACCAGTTTAAATAAAAAGACATCAAGATTTCACCTCAATTTTTATCACATATTCTAGCATAGAAACGCACTAAAAACAACTCCATTAATAATTGATAGATGATAAATGATTAGAACAAAGCCAATTAATAATTGAAAGATGGTAAGGACAAAGCTCGCTGGGAAGAAAGTGATGCACATCATTACAGCCAAAATAGAAAAAGCCAAATAATAATTGATGGATGGTAAGGACAAATCTCCTTAGGTAAAGTGGCTAGTCTTTATGGTGAATCCCATCAAGTAATTCAATTGACATGTTTCAAAGCTAATTAATAATCGACTTGTTTTTATTGTTAGTTTTTGAAAGTTTTTTGGTGGATTTTTTAGGTCTAATTTCTCTAAAATTTGGCAGAAATTCATTGAAAATAAAATTTTAATGGGTAACCTTGCACAATTTAAGTGCCCTAGGGATTTTTAGGGTGCTAAATCCATATGTATAATAAAAAAACCAGTTTAAATAAACAAAAATCAAGATTTCACCTCAATTTTTTTCACAGATTCTAGCACCAGAAATGCACTAAAAACAACTCCATTAATAATTGATAGATGATAGATGGTTAGGACAAAGCCAATTAATAATTGATAGATGGTGAAGACAAAGCTCTTGGGAAGAAAGTGATGCCCATCATTACAACCAAAATAGAAAAAGCCAAACAATAATTGATGGATGGTAAGGACAAGGCTAGTCTTTATGGTGAATCTCATCAAGTAAATCAAGTACTTCAATTGACATGTAGAAAAAGCCAATTAATAATTGAGTTATTTTTAGTGTTATTTTTTGAAAAAAAAATTGGTGAATTTTTTCGATCTAATTTCTCTCTAAAATTTGGCAAAAAATCATTAAAAACAAAAGTTTAATGGATAACCTTGCACAATTAAAGTATCCTAGGAGTTTTTAGGGTGCTGAATCCATATATATATATATATATATATATTAAAAAAACCATTTAAAATAAAATTAAAAAAATCAAACTTTCACCTCAATTTTTTTTACAAATTCTAACACCAAAAATGCACTAAAAACAACTCCATTAATAATTGATAGATAATTAGAACAAAGACGATTAATAATGGATACATGGTGAGGACAAAGCTCGCTAGGAAAAAAACGATGCCCATCATTACAGCCAAAATAGAAAAATCCAAACCATAATGGATGGATGGTAAGGACAAGACGAGTTTTATGTTTATCCACTTTTCCATCTGGTCTAAACTTTTTTCTATAAACCCATTTAGATTTGACAAGTTTTCTTCCCTTTAGAAGAGAAACAAAATCCCAAGTATCGTTTGCCAATAAGGAACGATATTCTTCATTCATACCTGCATCCCAATCTGGATGACCTGAAGCTTCTTCAAAGGTGTTTGGATCATGATTTTCTGGAACTTCAACCAATAAGGAAGAGGCTCTTTTGAACTGAGAACATCTACGGCATTGATCCTCAGGGTCACCTACAAGAGAACCTACTGCATCTCAAGTAGAGCAGACCCATTTTGGAAGTTGCGGAGCTGAAGGAATATCTTGAGGAGGTGGAGGAGGATTGTCATCCGAACTAGAAGGAATGTTGTGAAAAAAAAAAGAGATAGAGAGAGGTTGCACATATGCCGAATCAGGCTCACAAGCTAAAGGTGGCACACCCACCGAACTAGGCTCGCAAGACGATATATTTTCATCAAATTTTACATCTCTTCTAATGACTAAATTTTTAGATTTTGGTTGAAGAAGTTTGTATCCTTTGAAATCTTTAGAATATTCAACAAAAATGCATTTTTCACTCTTAGGTTCTAAGGCTTTATGTTTCGCATCTGGAATATGGGCCCAAGCTTCACTTCAAAAAACACGAAAGTGACTTAAATCAGGTTTTATTGAGCTCCAGGCTTCTTCTGGAATTATATTCCTTAAAACCTTAGTAGGAGTGCGATTTACGATGTAATTTTCATAGTCAATTGCTTCTGCCCAAACATTAAGACTAAGTCCTTTACATTGAAGCATACAATTAGCAATTTATTTTAGAGTGTGATTCTTCCTTTAATCTACACCATTTTGTTGTGGAGTATACAGAACAATATGTTGCGTTTGAATGCCATGATCAGTGAAAAAGTTGATAAATTTGTTGTTAACATATTCTCCTCCATTGTCAAATCTTAACTTAAGAATTTGATGTCCATATTGTTTCTCAACAAAGGCATTAAAGGCCAAGAACATGTGAAAAACTTCACTCTTGAGTTTTAAGAAATATACCCAAGTGTGTTTGGAACAATCATCAATGAAAGTTAAGAAGTACTTGTAGCCAGAGAAAGAAACAACTGGAAGTGGACCACATAAATCACTGTGCACAAACTGCAAAGGGGTTGAAGCATGACAAGAGGCACATTTGTCAAAACTATCCCAATGATGTTTTCTGAAAACACAACTAAAACAAACACCATCTCGACAAGATATGACATGATAATAGCAAAACTTGCCTCATCCTGCAGAGCATATGTCAGTGCTAAAAAAAAAAAAAAAAAGACTACAAAGAGCCTAATGAAATTAAGAGATGAACATGAATATATAGAATATACTTACCTAGAGCTTACCTCTGCTGCACCTTGCTTTGCTTTGCTGCCCTAGAAATTTTGGCCTTTTGTAGCCATTGATAGCACATGATCTATCTTTTTCTTGCCTTCTAGGAGCTTGATATTGAATATGGTGTATCTCTGTTATTTGAGATCTGCAATATGTGATTTTCAGTCTTGCAGTATTCCTATGAGTCTTCTTTCCAATGGCACAGGTTTGACTGAATTCAGAATCTTCAAGACAAATTTATGCCCAATCTCTCACAATGACCTAATAATGGACTGCTTCAATAGAGAAAACTTGTATGGCATGCCACGTGTCATTGTTTCCTCATTCGGCTCTAAAATTGATATACCGAAAACTATAGTCCATGCAATATCCGCCAATTTTTATATAATTCCAATCCGATACTCAGAGAGATATTTATGACGATTTTCCTAAGGTCACCTCTTTGAGATGAAGTTTAGGAGCCTGCAAAAACCCTAACTTCCATAGATCATATCTACGAAAATATTGCGGACCATGATCTGAAATTGTTACTCGAGCTTCCTCAAGGTTTCAAATTCGCCTCATAAAAATTTCAGCTTTTGAACCTTCGTAGAAAAAATGTTATAATGAAAATTCCACGATGTCCTGTTTCAAGTAGAGAAATCCCTACATGAGGAGGATATGAGGATCACAATTTATATAAATTCTTAGGTTGAGAGGCTCTTCAACAAGTGAATGTGGGAGGGATTTTAGGAGCTTAAAAATTATTAATTATTGAATATTCAATGACCACAACCAATGATTAGTGTCATGCCACAACCCCATGGGGTTTTAGCCCACTAACTGGGGCCATTACTAAATTCAAACATGAATATCTCTTAAACTTTGAAGAATTACGTGGCGTGCCATATATCAACGGAAACATCTCGACAAGCATAAACCATAAAAAATATCCTTGACCTTCGAATTTAGTAATTGGTAGGTCAAAATTCCCAAGCAAGGTCGGGGTAGCCCCTAGTGTTGCTTGGGTTGACATCAATGACAACCATTGATCAAAAATCTTCCCCTTTGGCATTGATGGCAACACAAGTACTCCCCCTGCGATCATGACACCTCTTCCTACAACATTCTCTCCCCCTTTTACATCAATGGCAAGGTTTAACTTCCCCTAACACATAACCATCCTATGGACCCGTACACACTTCCACTCCCCCTTTATTTTATGAATAAGGAAGATCTAATGAGAACTTGGGAGAATCCCAAGCTTCCGGTGAAGATATTCAAATGCTTCACGAGGTAAATGTTTAATGAGGATAACAATGATTTGTTATTTTGTAATAACATTTTAAAGTCTGATATTCTTTTCAACGAATTTTTCTCTAACAAAATGATATTTGATCGTAATGTGTTTTGTTTTTTAATGCATGATAGGATTCTTGGAGATGCTTATGGCACTGGTGTTATCAAAGAAGATGAGAATAGGCTCACTGAATTGTACTTGAAGATCTTGCAAAGTTTGTTTCATCCAAAGGACTTGAGTACAACAAGATGCCGCTACAATGTATTCTGCTTGTGCTATAGATAACGAGATTGAGGTTTTATTTTTTCTCAACCATGATACGAGACAACCACCTAGATAGAATGCTTCTCCAATAGTAATCTTACGATCATCAATGCTTCCTTTCCAATCTGCATCTGTAAAGGCTTGAATAATGAGATTGTTACCCGTGGGATATCACAAGCCATATTCTGTTGTGCCCTTTACATATCGAAGAATTATTTTGACGACAATAATATGTGGTTCTTTTGATGCTGCTTGGAATCTTGCTACTTGTCCAACTACTTGCATAACATTTGGCCAGGAGGATGTTACATATAGAAGACTACCAATAATAGATCTGTACAACCTATGATCCACATCCTTAGATGAGTCGTCTATGCTCAATTTTCAACATGCTACCATTGGAGTAAGGATGAGTTTGCAATCTTCCATTTTGAATTTCTTGAGCATTTCTTGTACTGCTTCCTTTTTGTTTATCCTGACAAGATTGTCAAAGTTTATGTGACCCATTCGTTTGTGCCATAACTAGATTTCATCTTCTTTAGCTAGTAGACATGCTTTAGTTGCTTCATCCATAACATATATATCGTTTGGAGCTTGAATTGTTGTAGCCACAATTTTACCATACCTTCCTTTCCTATTTTCAAATTTTGTGGAGTTGAATAGCATTGTGTGTCCTTGATCACACATTTGTCCAACACTAAGCATATTGTGATTCATGTTTTCAACCAATAGAACATTCTTGGCTAGAACATATTTGCTTCCCATAGTGGTGGTACTTGATCCTATAACATTTGAAGATCCATCATTTCCAAGGGATACGGTTCCATTGTTCCTCTCTTTCAGAGATACAAACTTCTTTCTATCTCCAGTCATATGCGTTGAGAAACCGCTATCAACATACCACACATATTTTTTGTTATGAGCCTTGAGAGAGAGAGCATAATTATCAGTCTTATGCTTCTTCCATGTTCATTTGTTATGTGGCTTCGAAGATTCTTCTGGGGCATTTTCAAGACTGCAATCTTTGGCTATGTGTCCAAAGTTTTGACATTTGTAACATTCCATATTATTTTTTAAATGTTCAAATATATTGATGTTTCGTTGATCCCTGGGAGGTTCATATTTCAAAGATCTCTTGGAATTGTATCTATTCCTAGGGTACATGCAAATTTCTACAGCTCATGACCAAATTTTCCACATGAATAACAATATCCATGAAAAATATGTTGGTACTTGGATGTAAATCTTCATCCAGGAATTCTCTTCCAAGACTGTTCTTGTGAATATTATCCAATGAAGCCTACATGCATGTCAGATCTCATAGGTTCATTGTATATTTTTGTAGAAGGTCCTAATTCTTCTTCTTTGTAACCAAGGCCAGTTTTGTCATTGTAAGATCGTTGATTGTTGATGATGTTAGGGTCCCGTGATTCAGCAAATTGGTAGACCAAATGCACAGGGTAACATCAAACCAGTCTTTGGAGTCCTAGGACCTAGCCTTCCTGGACTCAGAGAGGGATATCTCTATTATGTGCTCTGGATGTAAACTTGTTCGCTTTATATGGTTGATATTAGGCTACTTATTAAGTGTAGGGTTTGTTGTTTGTTTGGTTGGGTAAGATGATAAAGTAGGATAGGTGGAGTGAGAGGTCATCAAATAAATTGGCCTATGGAGTCTATGAAAGTCATTGATATCTTAATAATGAATTGGGGTACATCATGTTAGGGTCCCCGTAGTTTGCAAGATTGGAAAGAACAAACACTGCAGGGCCTACATTAGAACCACTTTGAAATCCTAGGATCTAGCCCCCATGGATTTAGAGAGGGATCTCTCTATATAAGTGTTTTCAAAAGATATGATATTAGGCTAGTTATGAAGTACAAGGGTTTTGTTTGTTTTTGGTTGGGATGGATATCATCAAAATGAAGGAAGTCTTTTGAAGGGTAAAGGTGTGAGCAGGTTGAAAGAATGGTTCAGTTGATAATATAGGTAAGAAACAGTATCAATCCATTGGGCTATGGAGTCATAAAAGGATTTAATTGCACAACAAGTTTCAAGAGTGGTCCATGGGGCAAGTCATCTATATCAAAGGATCTCTTTAAGTTGATTTTGTGGCATGGAACATTAAGTAGTGTGGTGAAAGAAGCAAACATGTAAAAAAACAAAGGGCAGCTTAAAATCAGGTAAGGACTTTGAACCTATCCTGCTTTCAGCATACTCTCAAGGGAAAACATTTAAGATAAACAAAGAATAGCCTAAGATCAAGTAAGGACTTTGAACCTAGCCTGCTTTCAACATATTCTCAAAGGAAAACATTTAAGATAAACATAAAAAGTAGCCTAAGATCAGGTAAGGACTTTGAACCTATCCTGCTTTTGGCATACTCTTAAGGGATATTTTCAAAGCAATTGTTGGAGATCAACTAGAGGACAGGGCTAACCATAGACTTCTCGAGTTCAACTTTACTTAGTAGACTTTTCAAGAAATTTCAAAGACAACATCTCAAGTTGTACTCAAGAAACATGGGCTCACCAAAACTTCACTAGTTAAACTCTATTGAATTATCCTCAAAACACAATTAGAAAAAAACATAAAGATAAAGCTTATCAGTGAGATTTAGGGTACTTTTAGAAGTAAATCCTAATCTAAACTTGTTGTTCTTTATCAAAGAAAGTGGATAGTGTGGAAAACATGAGAAAAACAAAAATTACAGTAAGAAAAACATCACCATTGACATAGACCAGGATCCCATAAATCAACTTGTATATTTGATGTTCAAACCAGTTACAATCTTCAAGTCCAGTAGGTCTTTACAGCTTCAAACTTCTCTTCTTAGCCTATCTTTCTTCAATTACTAACAGAGCTTTAGCATCTTCAGCAACTATTTACATTCAATAATTATTCAACCCACAACAATACTAGGCTCCTCATATGATATATATATATATATATATATATATATACACACATATATATCATATATATATATATATATATATATATATATATATATATATATGATATATATATATAGGTAAATTGAGGAGGTGGAGTGAAATGAAGTTCTAACTATTCAATTAATACAGAGTAAATGCTTCTCGACCTTTGGGAGGCCTAATGGAGAAGATATCTAATGTCTTAACTCTGTTAATTGATTTTTACATTAAGTTTCATCAACTTTAGTCACTTTTGTTGACTTTTGAGGCTTTTGGTAGGCTGGCAATTACTTTTTGAGTTGTTTTCGGCAAATATCTCTCACTGTGCATTAACTTTGTATTCTTTTGAGGAAAATAAACTGGCAGGTGGCATTTCTGAGGATTAATTGCCTTACTGATGTGGCATTTGGAGGCTTTCCTTACTTATCTATCTGCTTTGTGGCTTTAAACACTGATTAGGCCTCTGATTTGGCTTTAGGCCTCCTTTAATCATATTTATTCTTCAAACTGTGTCTTTAACCTTTAATCTTTAGATTAAGCCTTTAATTTTCTGGCTTTATGCTTTAACCTTTAATCTTTTATCTTTTGTCTTCACTGTTCTTTCTTCTTTGTTGTGGATAGGTAGCTTTCTACGGTGCTGGAGGGTTTTATGAATGCATCGATGGTCATGAAGCATCAATGGAAGCTTTGAATCGGCTTTTTATCCCTTTCTTCATGCATTCGATCCTTGGATCGTCATCCAATAGACAAAAAGCCACTGGTCCGGCTGTGGGAGGACCTTTAACACCTTGGCCGCCATTAAAACCTGCAACAAACCACAAAAACATTATATAAACCTGCGTTTACTTGGTTAAATTGCTTTACGGAGGCTCGGGGTGGTGGAAGAGCAGTGTAGAGGAGAATGAATGCAGCAATGGAGGGTTTATGGGCGGAAAACACAACAACGAGGTTTAAAATAGGTTTTGGCACAAAACAGGGCGAAAGCGGTTTTGGAAAACCACCGGCAGTTTTCGTGCTGCCGATGGGCGGTTAGTGGTATTCGCCCGAACATACGCATTACCATACAGGGTGCGACACCTGTCCACAGTGAAACTGCCTATTTCGAGTTGTTAAACCCTGGCACACAAATTCACGCGATATCGCATGTGAGCTGTTGGATCTGGGGGAGCTAGATCCACAGTTGGAGAGGGAGCGCAATGGGACAAGGTGCTCGAAGGGAGGAAAAGGTGGAGGATAGGTGGCAGGAATGGATTGGATGGCAGGAGGAAAGTGGACGGTGGGCCAACGAGGGTGTTTATTGGTGGCTTTCACATGGACTGTTGGATCTGAAGTGATCCATGGTTGGGATTGTTTGCGAGGGCGAAAAGGTAAAGAGGACAGGGGAAAAAGAAAACAGAAAGGGGCACACGATCACCATTAGATCAGAGGATCAACGGCTATGATTTGATCGGGAGAGAAACAAAATCGCGGAGGAAAATATATAAGAAAAGGGGCTAAAGGTGAGGCGAGGGAGATAGTCTCGTGGGGAAAAGGAGGACAGGGAGCTAGGGTAAACAAGGGCTAATGGAGGGTTTCGAAAACTGTTAGATCTTGTAGATCTATGGTGGAGATCTTGCCCGAGGAAAAAGAGGATGAAGAAATGGTTGGGAGGATGGGTAATAAGAAGGGTTATGATCACCGTCAGATCCAAATGATCCACTGTTTAGATTGTTTCAGAGAAAAGTGGATGACGGGGGTTGGGGAAATGGAGGAGAGTGCTGATAGCCATTGATCTTGGTAGATCAACGGTGCAGATCGTATTAGAGGTTGAATCATCGGTGGAGGAAAGGGAAAGTGGAATGAGGAAAATTGGGATTTGCCGATGTGTCGATGGGGGCTAAGGGTAGGTGCTAGGGCACAATCCCGTGGAAGAGTAAGGGGACCAGGAGACAGGGAAAAAGGGGTTGAAAGCCTGGCAGATGGTCATAGCACCTTGGTTTTATGAAGGAGAAAGACGGAAGGCTTAAGCCCTCAGGGGCTTAAAGCTTATACATAAAAAGGTCGGAAAATAAGCTTAAAAGGTGGGGTTTTTAGCCTTTTTGATGTTTTGATAGGAAGAAAAGAGGGTTTTTAACCAAGTAAAGGGTTTTACAATGGTCAAAGAGAGTTTTTATGAGAAAATGAGGGTTGATGAGGGAGAAAAAGGGGTTTTTTAGGGGAAACTTTTGACAGAGGATAGGAGTAAAAATAGGTAAAATGTGTGAAAATGGGAAAAGTTATGAAGGTGAAATGATGAAAGTGGGGCTTAAAAACAGTCTCCTTGTGATAACAACAGGGTTTTCTTTGAGGAATTTGAATGAAGGTTATCAATGAAATGAATTTCCTGAGGATAAAGAACACAGAGAGGCTTCACGAAGTCACAGATTTTGCATGAAATTTGTTTCTTGAAGACTAATAGACCTGTTTTAGCCATCATTGAATATGTCAAAATTATGGATGGCTAACACATGACAGGGAAAATCTAGTGTAGTCAATGGATCTTTAAGGTTTATGTGTGAAGTGAGATGGACATTAAGTTGGGCAAACAAGGTACGACAAAGGGCAGTTAATAATCTTTTGTCAAATACCTATGAACAAAAAGGTCTTAAATACTTATAAGAAAAAGATACTAATCATGAGATAGGGCACACCATTTACTTAGTGACAATACTTTAAACAAATAAACATTCAAGATGAACAATTCAGTGGAACAAAGAAATCAAGAAAACTTATCTAACTTCAATGATTCTACTTTCAAGATTTGAAAACATATAAGATGAAAAATAGCTTTAATAAATGAAGAGGGAACTCCTAAACATCATCCATAAAACTATAAATAACTTTGAGGCAAACTGATAGGCATGGACAAAGGGCAGGATCGAAACAAGACCTCTTTGGCTTAACCTAACAATCAATACATCAAAGAGAGGTTCCAAGACAGATTTTATATAGCATCAAATAAGCAGAGCTTACCATAAATCATATTTGGAAACTAGAATATTAATCCATTAATGAAAAAAACAAGCTTAGGTGGGCCTAAGGAGAAATTAATAATTCCTTAAACTAACTTAGCAGAGGAAAACATAAAGACAATAGCAAATAGGAGGACTGAGGTGCCTCAAACAACATTTCTCAACCTATACTTTTATGAGCTATTGCAACATAGAAGGATGAACACAATGGAAAACAAGAAAACATGAACAAATAAGAGACACATCACCATTAACCAAACTCAGGGATCCTGCAAGAAAACCTTCATCATCATCAATCAAGGCAAATCATCCACAATCTCCACAACACCAAATTTCTCTTCAACCTCAAAGAACCATGTATTGCTCTCAAAACTCATCAAATGCCAAAATTAACAATTATTCCTCAATGTATTTTTAACAAGCAAGAAGGAGAAAAACCTAATAGAGTATCTAGAAGCCTATTGGCTAATTAGAAATGTCATTATTGTCCTTGTGACCTTGTAAGGCCCAAGGCAAAAAATATCTAAAACAAAATATCTTTTATGATATTTTTAGCGAAGAAAATGACATTTGAGGTCTGAAAATCCTCCTAAAACTTGCCATGCATACATTGTTGACTTTCCCTCCTCTAAGGGTGTAGCACTGTGTTTTAGGAGGAATTTCCATGCCAAGGGCGTAGCATAGGAGAAGGAAAACTGGGTTATCTTGCAGCAGTGTTTTGAAGGCATTCCCGATGTTGGAAAATGCTACGTGATGGCTCGTTGGAAAGCCCTTGAAGTGTAATTTCCAGATCTACCCTTGGTTCTTTGATCTGACCTCTGCAAACTTTTCAAAAACCAAAAATTTCAAGGCTAGTAAAAGTGCAGCACATGTCCTGAAAAGCAAGCAGAATGGTGAACAATTGGGTGTTTTTGACCCTTTTGGAGGACCAAAACAACTACAATTCATCTAAAACAATGTGATCATGCTATATTAGTGATGAGGATCCCAAAAATGTAAGCCTTTCCTCCTTAAGATGCTTAAAAAAAGAAGCGTAGCACCTGTTAGTGTCGGTATCTTCATCCCTCCGTCAGTGATCAAATTTCTCTTGTTGCATTGCATATTAGGTGTCTCACTCAGTCAGCTACATTCCATTAGGAGCATGGATCATCTGATGGTAGTGGCTTGTTCCTCATGTCCCTCATGTCCTTTACCTGCTGGCCTATTTCTATTCATTAAAATCATTTGCAGTCACTTTTCTCTCATAGTTTGCAAAGAGTCATTTTTAGAGTTTTAGTGTCATTAGGTCTAGGGTTTCATTAAAAAGGGCTTCAGAATTCCGCATAATGGTCATCAGGCACATAAGGAATTTTAAATAAGGTTTTTGTGCTAAAAATTTCATCATTATCTGCTTAATAATGTATTTTTCTTCAAAACTTTGTTTTGAAGAAAAATAGAGTATTTCATCTTTATGTATAAATGTAATTTTAAGTTTTCTCAGTTGTAATAATACTTTCACTGGCAACCCTGGTCGCCTTTGTCAAAGCTCCAGCCATCCATTCCCTGCAAGGACAAACAGAAAGGACATCATTCAGTCAAAAAGCCAAAATGAAGCAAAACAGAGTTTTTTAAAAAATGTCAATGTCTGAAACATTACAAAGTGGGTTTTCAAATGGAAAATTAAAATCATTAGCATATAAAACATTTTCATCTTTCCAAAACTCATTTGTATGCCAAGGAGACAGTAGTGAGAAAAGGAGAAATCGTGAAGAGCGAAGAAGCAATTTGAAGGCGAAATTTTTTGCAAGTTCAGTCGCGCGACGCATTGGCTGGGTGTCGCGACGCATTGGGTCGGCCCCCACTATGGTGAGATTGTTCATGCATGACGCATTGAAGCTGTGCAACGCACTGGGTTTTTTGCGCGACGCATAGGGCCGGAAAGAAAATTTATTGCCATTCCTTTCAAACTCCAAATCTGCTCGGTCCCTCTTTGTTCAAGTAAGTCAAGCAATCTCTCCATTGCCCATGAACATGTGTTTGGTGATATTTATGAGGATTTAAATACAAACAATCAAACCCTATTATCTTGTTCAAATATTGTTTCCTTAGGGCTTTGAAATTGGTTTTGTGCTCATCATTTCCATTTCCCTCACCTTGTTATTCCCGCCTCACTGTCTATCTTGTCACAACACTCCATTTCCCTATTCCCTTATATCCTTAAATCATTTATTTCCTATCTCATTCCCATTATTCCACATCCCAATTATAAATTTCCCAAATCCCAATGCTATCCCAAAAAACCTAGTGACTGCCCCTAAACTCTTCAATTGACAAATTTCACTTGATTATATTCCATCATCTCCCCTACCCTCTCCCTCCATAGTCCCTCACTCATTATCACATATTTGGCAACAAAACTAAAGACACCAAACTCCTCATATTCATCCAAAACAATATAGACTTTGGAAATCATGGAGACTGATACATCTTATGACCAAGAAAGTGATTCCACAACTGAATTGCATGCACCTAGAAGATGTCATAAGAGTGGCAGACATGTGAGGGAGGAGCCCACTTCATTGGCTGAGTTGCAGGCCTGTCCTCTTGCTATGGCATGTTTTTAGCAGCAGTCTTGTTATCAATTTTGTGAAATGGTTGCTAGGGTCCACCATCATCAAGAGCTGGCCCAATTGTTTGTGTTGCATTTATATGATAGCCAAGTCACCCTTGTAGGTGTGACATTCACTTTGACACCTGAAACTATCTCTCAAGCAACCAGAATTCCCAATGTTGGAGAGCAATGGAACAAAAGGCAGCAGGTTGATAGGGTACACTATGAGCCATATATCAAGCCCAGTTTTGTGAGACAAATTAGCAGAGTTTTTCCCTTCCGGTTCCTGAAGGATTCATATGCTCCTCTGATGAAACTTATTATCAAATATTTCAGTTGTGAAGGCCGGTTTTCACGTCTTTATGCCTATCATATTAGGTTACTGATGCATTTCACCAGGGTGAGGATGATGAACCTCCCTTATTTCATGTGGAGAAATATTGAGAAGATGACCACTCTCGTGCAAAGGAAAACTCCTGAGCAGCAGTATAGAAGTATCTATCACTTTGCACTCATCAAAATTGTGGTTATGCATCAGCGCGACTTGCAGGGTATTTCATGGGAGGATTTCATTTCTAATGATTTCTTCACAGCTTCTCATGTACCTTTAGAGGTTTTTCATGAGGCAGGTGAACCTTCATATCAGCATGAAGGTTATGAGATGCAGACCACTAGTGTGCCGGTGTTTGTCACTTATCAGAGAGGCACTAGAGGGTTATTTGCAGCAGCCAAGAGAGTATTATCTCCACCCAGGGTGGAAGGGGTCTTGTTTCCATCATTAGAAGCACAGGTACAAGACAAGGGTAAGAGGCCCATGCAATATGAAGGGCCTTCAAGAGGCCAGGATATAGATTTCATACTCATTGATGATGATTTGGGTTCACCAAGCTCAAAGCTGAGAGAGATTGTTCAGGAGCAGAAGGCGGAAATAAATACTTTGTCCTTCAAATTGAAAAGAGCCAAGTCGATAATAAAATACCTTGAGCAGAGAAACAAACAGCTAGAAGATTAGCAAACTATCATGGAGTTGCAAAATATACGTGAGAACCGGCAAGCTACCAAAAGGAGCCAAACCGAGATGACATCCATTGAGCAAGAGATTGAGGCTGATCGTGAAACTTGGCTTGAAAGGGTCAATATTCATTTAGAGAAGTTGTTGGAGAAGGCCAACAAGGAAAAGAACATGTTGAGGCACATGGAGAATCATTATTGGGCAAGAAATCATGTTTGCAAGGCACGAATCAAGATCCTGAAGGCTAAGTTGAAGAGGGCATTAAAGCGTCGGAAAAGGCAAGATAGACTTCAAATTTTGGGCAAAGCTTCCTTGGCCCAGCATAGTGCATGATGGAGGACACTCGGCCCAAATTTCAAGAAATTTGGGACGCATTTTGCAAATTTTGATTTTTTTGGCCTAAACACAGATTTTTCAGCTCAACGCGTCGCGCCACTTGGCGCGCGCTTATGATTGGGGGCTCCTCTTGGTGCAAAATTTATATTTCTGGATTTTTCATGAAAATTTATGCATGCCTACCTATGGCCAAGAGATTTTGACAGGTTTTGGGCTTCCATAAGGGTCAAAAACACCCTAAAATTGACCTTTCTGCCCCTTTTTGGACACACAGGAAGAAGTGTTGGGAAAACTCATTTTTGGAGGGGAAAATGGCAACCAAATTCAGAAATTCCACTTGTGTTGGAAAGTAGATAGGTAGAGATTTCCAACGAGCTATCCTGCGCTCAATTTGGACACCAGGAAGGCCTTCCAAATCGGCTCCAAGCTGGCGTGACGCATAGAGAATTCAAGCGCGGCGCATTGGGGATTTTGGCTCATTTTTCACTCAGTAACTCTGTTTTTCGCCTAGTTTTGGCCAGTTTGACTTTCTTACTTCCAAATGTTAAAATCATGATGTAATTTGATGTAATTTTATGGGTCTTGATGTAATTTTGGAAAATTTTTACTCATGGAAGTAGATTCATTCATCAAAAGGTGAATTGCAACTGAATGAATCAGTTTTCTATCTTATAGAGGCAAGCTGTTCCACTGCCTATTTTCCAGTTCTTAGTTTAGATCTTGTTGAAACAGCTCCTAAAATAGTGAGCTCGATCCCTAGAGGCTGGGGATGAGGTAGTGGTGTCTATATCTTGTATTTTTTTAGTCATTTGCATGGTTGGACACTTGGGATTGCTTTGAGCTTCATTGTACATTTCATCTCTGCAGTTTGGCAAAGGAATAGACCAAGGTTTGCAGCACTCCTTGGGATTCATGTGGTTCTTTGTTTTGATGATGTGTTTCTCTCTTTAATGTAAGTTTACTGGTGCTTTATGTGTATCATCTTCTCTCTTATTTCTTCTTAAGTTAAACAAACAAGGATAAAGGTGGAATTCATTAGATTTGCACTGCTCTACCTTGAGTTTTGTTTAATTTTCTATTGTTTTCAACTGTTTGAAGAGGATTCTTGAATTTTTCTTGCCCTCTTCAACTCCTCACCGGTCTAAGCTATCCATTTCATTCAAAATTGAAGCATCAAAACAGTTTCCTACCTTGCCCCATTCAGACCTCTACAAAAACTAGGCCTAATTCCCTAGACCCAAAATCTGCCTTTCCCTTTGATCCAATAAACACCCTCAAAATCAAATCAAACTCTTTTACATTTATACCTAGCCTAAAATCAGCTTTTATTCAAGTCATCTCAAGCCTCACTGATTATTTTCGCTGAGATTGACCAGGAGAGAGCCCTCTCCTGATCTGGTAGGGCTAACTACCAGGTTAAGCGTGGTTGGATGTTACCCTAGACTTTGCCTTCCTCAGCCTGAGGTAGATTTAGGCAATAACATCACCATGTATGCTACCCCCTTGGCCTCAAAATTAGCAAAAAATAAAAACTTGTCAAAATTCTCCCAAATTTGGTGGATGTGTGCCTCATGGGCTTTGGGAGACCTATAGAGATGCTTGTGCCAATATTCCAAGCCTAGCTTGGATTTTTCCCTCTTTTAGTGCCTGGAGCTTGTCTTGAGCCTTTTTAAATTTAGCCCTTGCAAATTGATTTCTTTGGGCATAATGCTTAGTAATTATTCTTTGTAAATCCAAGTCTTTATTTGCCTTCTCCAGCTTGGCCTCAAGGTGTATGTTAGCCCTCTCAATCCATGATCCCTATCATGTTCAATTTCCATTGCAAGTAGTTCATTGAGAGAAAGTTGTTCTGCTAGGGCTGATTCTTCCTCCCTCTACTTCGCCAATGCTTTCTTCAACCCCATGGTTCTAGGTCTTCTCTTAGATTGTCCTTCCTCCTCTTCACTCTCTTCATAAGTGCCCAAGAACTCTTCTAGTTTCACTTGTGCCGTTTGGGCTTCTCTCTAGGCTTTGAGTGCTCTAGCTTCATAGATGGCTTGTTGGGCACTCATTTGCTTGTTTTCCATTTGATAGAAATTAATCACATCCTTTTCTCTTTCCAATTCAGCTTCTAAGTCTTTGATTTGAGAATTCTTGTCTTGGAGGAGGGAGTTTGAAATTATTGCTTCATTCTCCTCATCACTGTATATTTGAATAAGTTCAAACTCCCTTTCTTCTTCATGATTTTCCTCTTCTTCTTTTATCTTTTTCTTACCTTTTTCAATCTTCTGATTTGAGGAGGATGGCATGGCCCCTTGCCCTTTGGAGGGAGCAAACACATGCCTCTCTCCTCTTTGATATGTGAGAGGAAAAGGTTTAACATGTTTGATTTTCATATCTTCATCATTGGTGACCTTATGACTGCTTTTCTTCTTATCAATGATATCTATATTTGTGTCTTCTTAATTTTGTTCTTGACTGCCTTCTTGAGATGAATTATCGTTGTCCTCCATGCTAATATCACTATCATGACTTTCACCACTATCATCAATCTCTTGACTGCTTTTTGGGTTCATGGGGTCACTGTTGTCACTATTATTAGGGCTATCAGTCATCATGTTTTCTTCATTACCTTCATGACTATCATTATCCCCTCCTTGACTTTCTGCACCATTATTATCTTCATTTTTTTATATGTGTTATCTTCTTTATCACTGCTTTGGTCTCCCTTACTGTCCCTATCTTCATAACTGCCTATGTCTTTAAACTCTGCCCTTTCACCATCTGTTTCTTATTCATTAGTATTTGTCTTCATAACTACCTATGTCTTTAAACTCTGCCCTTTCACTATCTGTTTCTTCTTCATTAGTCTCTGTCTCCTCTTGTTCTTCTATATTTTCTTCTTCATAATCTGCCGCTGTCTCTGTATCTTCATTGTTTTCAGCCTCTGTATTCTCCTCTCTATCAATGACCTTGTCTTCATAATATTCCTCTTCATCTAATTCTTCTCCATTGTTATTTTCTGTGGGGTCACTATTATAGGGACCTTCATCAGTGTCTTCATCACTATCTTGAGCATTTTTATCATTGTCATGGTTTTTGCCACTGCCATTGTGTCATCTTCTGCCTCTGTCTCTTCTTCTAATTTTGTCTTTACATCATTTGTCTCTTCTTCATTGCTTGCATCTTGATCACTGTCACGATCTTCTACATCTTCTGCCATTTCATCTTCTTCTTCATCCTCATTTGGCTCACTTCCTTCTTCTTCTTTTTCACTGTTCTGCTCATCTCCTTTGTCCTCATCATCCTCTTCAATATCTGTGTCTTCATTATGAATTTCATGGTATGTTTCCTCATGACTGTCACTTTCTGCCTCACCATTTGTTTCTTCTTCCTCATTATCACTTTCTTCATTTTCATTTTTCTCTTCCTCATCATTTGTTTCTTCCTCTTGACTATCATTTTTTTCTTGGGGAGAGGATTCATGTGTGGATGAGGAATCATGGTCACTGGGGTTTGATGGAGGAAGGGAGGAAGGTTGATGAGATGATGAGGGTAAAATCTATAGAGGAAGAGGCTATGGATTGGTGAAAACATCATGGGTGATGAATACTTCCCATGGGATACCTTGTTGCTCTAACTGATGCAACACAATCATTTTCATAAGTGAATGGTGAAAAAGACTCTGCATCTATTGGGAAGGAGGTCTCTTTTGCATAATGCATGACATCTTATCAATAATTCTAAAAAGGTAATAGAGAAAATGTAGCAGCTCGGCCTTAGTGAAGTGCATGATCAGTCTTACATGGTAGGAATAAAGCCTAGAAAACCTACCCTCACAGGTGAAGTACTTCATGATGAGTTTCATTAAGGGCGCATATCTCTCCAACAGATGTGAAAATGGAAAAATGGATTTGCAATCAGCTTGGTATCTAGGTTTTAAGAAAGTTTGATACTAACTTAGGTCTAAATTCATCTGCTTGAACCATTTTTCTCCTAGGCAAGGTATCCCAGTGGCCATGGCAAATGTATTAGTGGTCAGCTCAAAATTCACTCCAGCTAGATGCACTTGATGATCATGGAGGTTGAGGATGAAAAGTCTAGTCAAATCAGGGTGACTTTGGACTATTTTTACTTTCTCACAGAATTCAAAGCAACCTACCTCTTGAAAATATGCAGTTGTTGTAGGGGAGGCTGTCAATTTCTTAGTGTTTATAGGCTCAAACCTATTCACTCTCCCACCCTTTATCTGCTCTCCTCTAGGCCTTTGGCCTTCTGTTGGACCATAAAAAGGTATCTTTTAAACACCTAATTAGCCTACATTAATCATCAATCCGGGAGCGTCTTTTTATCTCAAGAGTGTACTCTATTTGAGGCTGCGATTATCTAATAGCAATGCTTACGAGGATGTAGCACAGAAATAAAAAAGTAACAAATGCTTGGAAAGGAAACCTAAGTGTAGTGACAGGAATGTAAAAGCTAAACTACAGCAATCTTGCTAAACATCGATCAGGGATGCAGTAGCAATAACTCGTTCCCCTAGAAATCGATGTAAGATGACCAAATCTGGGGACTCTGGAGAAAATACTCTGTCCACTACAGTTCAGCGATCTTAAAGCAAGTGAAACAACTGAAAGGAAATGGAAATCAGAAAAGGAACAGCAGCATAAAATGAACAGCAATTGCAAATGTAATTCAAGCAAGTAAATTGTCACACTCAAGCCTGTCAACAGTTAATCGCGATCCAATCCACAAACCATAAATGAATGAAATAGAAAATTACTGTAATTACAGAACAGCAAAGCCAAAGGATAATAACAAGATAATTGATCGTTAAATGTAATTGCGATAGAGAATGGAACAGTAATGATTCTGCACTTGCTTCAACAATCAATGAAATAACTCTGTAAATGAAATCAATATGAAACACACTTCACGCATCAAAAAATAAAGATAAATAATACAAATAGCGTAGTAATCCACCAGAGCCGGGCCCTTAGCGCCAGTGAAATACCGCTGGGCTTTAACTCAGAACTCTAACGAATAGATGGAACCTGTGTTTTTATATTAATCCAAAAGACATTACAAACAACGTTCTTTCACGACAAAGAATCGATAAACATTCAATTGCAAAGGAAATATAACAGTCTGTTAATGAAAGTGTCTTTTACATAATAATCAATCCGTCCTGGTCACTAAAGATCATTACATTTATAGTTGATCCTTGGATGGACAAATCAAGAGACATGATAAATTTGCACAACGATCCCTCAGGATCTTTCGATCCTGAGGGATTTGCTCCTCCCTTGTTTTGTCATCGTTCTGTTGACTCTGTTTAAGGCTGAGCTGTCCCCTGCCCTTTTTGGGCAATTCATTCAGATCTCCTTGGTTTCAGCTGGATATGGTTCATCATGAATGGAGTAGGAGTCAGGTTGTCTTCAGCCACGCATTTGAAACAGCTGCTCACCTCTTCGTATTCCTGTTTTGCCAATAAAAACAACTTTTAGTCACATTTTAGGCTCAACGTGAATCTTTCCAATTTAATTACAATTCTTATAGTAAATTACCTTTCCAAGGCAGACAACAATATATCTATGGTAAAAGAATGAACAAACACATAAGAATTTCATACCTTTTTCACAGCCCAACATACCCCCCAACTTAACCTTTTTCATGTCCTCATGAAAACCATAGTTCACATGGAGAGCAGTCAAAGAATAAGCTGGAGAAGGTTTATCATTGAAAGGCCTAAAACCATGGTGTGCAGCTAACTCTTCAAGAATATGTTCTGTCTGCCCCTCGGGAAGTTCATAAGTAGATTTGTAATCCAAGGCAGGGTACCAAGTAATGGGACTGCGGAACCTACACCCTAACCAAAATGGTCCTTCTTTTAAAACAATATGGCTATAGGCAATGAAACGATCTATAGCTAGCCCAAAATTTCTATAGTTAAGTGGCTCCCTATTTTGTATGTTTTGATTTGCGGTTCTCCACCGGAGTTTGGCTGCTACATAAGCTTGGTCCCTAATAGATGAAAAATAGTCTGTTCCTTTCAAAATGATTGACTTATGAACAGGCCCCAAAGTTTGGGTAACACCTTCCCTTATCATTAGACTTTTCTGTCTAGCCCACAATTGACGTGGGTCCTGAGGTTCACTTCTGACCCATAGATCCAATTCGTTTTCCTGCCTTTGAAAGGCATTATAGGCTTTAAGCCACTTTAATTGATTTACGACGAAAGAAATGAATGCCTGAAACTTTACATCTCCAATGAAAGGGGTAGGGTTTGATTCACAATCATTTTCAAGTATTAGATTATGCAAATAGAACTCACACAACAGGCGCTGTACCTTGTCTCCATAAAGCTTGCAGCATGATATCAGGTCATTTATAGTTCTTAGCTCTATTGATTTGCCAGCCCTAACTGCCTTGATTTTTAATTGCAAATATCTTTCTAACAGAAATAAAGCATAGTTTTTGGCAGGGCACCCACAGGCTAGGACATCAGTATATAATGAGCAGAGAGTGTCGATCTGATTTCGTACTAATTTTAATTGGTTGCTTACCTTATCAGCTTTTATCTCTGCCTCTCGACATTTTTCATGAGCTTCAGCTTCTGCCTCATGAATAATTTTCATCTGCTGCTGCAATTCTTGATATTTATTCCTTGGGACAGTATCTTCTTCCAATTTCTGTCTTTCGATTCGAGCCTGTGTAAATTCTTCTTGCAGTCTAGCTAATGCTGGATCACTGAAGGTGTGCTGACTGCTAGATTGGGTGTTTTCGTTTAGAGCGGGTTCCTCTGGAACAGCTGGGGTTGGAACAGCCGGTGTTGGGACAGCTGTTTGCTGCTCCACATCTTTGTAGTTAGGTTCAGCCATGGTTCCTTCTTCCACTTGAGGGTTCCTATTAGTGGTTACCCTTCTCCTCTTTGATCTTCTCCTAACAACAATGCTTCTCCTTTTAGGGGCTCGTTTAGGTGTCTGCTTCATTCTGAGAACCCTAATCATTTGCCTAAGCTATTCTATCAGCTTATGAAGTTTTATCCTTTCCCTGCGAAGCTTGTCAACTTCAATTGTTTTCTTCCTCCTCCTCAAAGGAACAACGGCTTGTTCATCCGAACCCGTCTGCGTGTCTTCAACGAAATATTCTTCTTGCTCTTGCTCTTGGGGTTCTTCTTCCATACTCTCATGCTCTTGGATAGATTCCTCAGGAATCATCTCCTCAACCGATTCTGTAATACCCTGGGGGGTTCCTAATTGACGTATTGATTCAATATTTTCCTCCTCCTGTTCATACCTCTCAGAAGAAGCAACCCTAGCTTCGCTAGGGTTTGCTGTTTCATTAAGCCTTTCTTCAACTATTTCTCTATCGACAGCAGAGTTATCTGGCAATTGATTAATATCGATATTAAGGTTCAGAGGGCTATGAGGGCGTGCATACTCAGTCATATTGGCTAAAATCTGAGCCAATTGATCTTCCTGTGAAAAGCTTTCATTAACATTTTCAGTGGGTTCTGTTTCATGCCCACTGCTGCTACGATTATCCTCTCTCCCATCACAGGTGTGATAACTTCCTTCCTCCTCATCTGAATACCGGATTTCTCCCTCAGCTTCTTCTTCATCTGAATTTCCCTCAATCTCTTCTTCATCTGAATAACGTATTTCTCCCTCGACTTCTTCTTCATCCGAGTAGCGGTTTTCTCCTTCCAATGTACTGGGTTGTTTTTCTCTACTGGTATGCCAACTCACTTCTTCCTCGTCTGAGTAACGAATTTCGCCTTCTAATTCCTGTTCTTCCTCAGTACGAGGACTTTCTCCCTCCAACTGTGGAGGCTATTCCTCTTCATCTGAGCTGTTCAATTCCAGAGGCTGGCTGCTGCTGCCCAGAAGTTCCTCCATTATTTTCTTACTTCGCTTCAATCGGAGGGACTGTCTGTGAGTGGAGGGCTCGGTTATTAAGCCAGCCATCCTTTTTCATCTCGGAGTAGGCAGAGCTAATTCCCCTTCAATAAATTCTTCCCAGCTAGTCTGCTGCTGGGCGAGGCTATAGCTTACTATCAGTCGAATTAAGAAATGGTGACTGACCACCATATCTGCATGTTGGGCTTTTCTAATTCCGCGAGTAATATCATGCAATAAAGAATTTAAGAATGTAGGCAGATTAATAGTGCATTTCTGTTTTAACACAGCTAACAGCTTAAGGTGGCGAGGTCTTACCACGTCTTTTCTACCGTCACATGTTATGTAAGCCTGCACAATCCTGGCCAATTCGGTCCATGGCTCGCCTAGTGATGCAGGGTGGACTCCTCTGCCTTTGACAGTTAGCATCTGTCCGTCATCTTGAAAGATTTTCATAGCTTCACAAATCCTAATCTTCTTCTAGGTCTAGATAGTTCCTTGCGCAGGAATGCCGGACACTTCTGCAATTATCTCATCAGACACAACTATCTGTCTTCCTCTGAATATAGAGGATCCTTCCTGCAGGTTTAATAGGAATTCGGTGGCCACTGCTTCATGAGGTTTCTGCATTCTCATAAAATAGGTAGTCCATCCTAGTCTCTCTAAAATTGCTCGTGCAGCGTCGGAGACGATCAATACTTGTGGTTCACTACGGATTGGGCATCCTCCCATCTCTGTGTCCCTGTTAATTCTTCACAACACATAGTATTCTCAATGGACCAGCGCAGCACAGTTTGTTGAAACTTGTTATTTCCCAAAAATTCGGGGGTTTTAGTCCAAATACGGTAAAGAAATCTAATGCGGAGTTTTAGTTCATGTACAGGTGAAGAGAATCTCGGAGTTTAATCTGCATGCATTCATCCGCTTCCCCCAAATGAAAGAAAGGTCATCCTCGACCGTCGATTAAGGGTGGCATGTGTGAGACAGCAATAGGACAACAGTGAAAAAACAGGCATAATTATTATACAGTCAACCAAATTAAGCAATTGTTGAAATCGATGCATAAGATAAATCGGCAATGAATAAGAAATCACATTGTAATGATTCTAATACAAGGGGAAGGGACAGCATGAGATTAATATAATTGCGTTATTTACCATATAAACTAATATGATCGATTCATAATAATGTTCATGTATAATAGGTTCAAAAGGTAAGGGATTCATACATTTCATTTGATATTTAAATAAAAATATAGGAAAAAGGGTTAAATACTATTGATGTGCATAAATATGACTTCAATACCATCAACAGAGCTCTGTTGCCTACAGGTGTCCATAACCTTGACAGAGTTGTTTTATAACCCACAGAACCATTGTCCTTTATTCATACTGAGGAAGTGCTTCTTTTTGTTTCTTTATATTCTTTCTTGAGTAGCAAGATGGAGGCCATTGTACTGGCTTGGTGACCAGATAAATAACAATGTCGTTCACCGAGAAGAAGTGAAAGGTGGGCAGGCCGGCTCGTGATGAGACCTCCTGTTCCAAGGACTTCTTGATTTTCAATTGTCTTTTGGACCATTTCCCTGGTTTGGTGGCCATAATGGGAATGCCACTTCACTATCTTCTCTATGATCACGGTAGGCTGGCTCTTAATGAGACCCCCTATCCTCCATCTAAAAAAAAAAAAAAAACATTAAAATATGTAAATCTTTTCTTTTTCAAATAGCACTTTTCTCAGTTATTCATAAGGGATGGCTTAACACTCCTTAAGAGTAGGAATGGCGGAAGAAGTCTGAACATCTCAATAGAAAAAAAAATATACCCTTATTTCCATTTCAAAGATAAATATCAAAGAAAGCTATGGCATATGGGAGAGAACCAAACATGATAAAAATAATTGATCAGATTAATTTGATGGTACTAGCAATATTATGTTGTTGATCATGCCCCCTTTTTCCTCTTTTTTTCTTCATCACTAAGCGAGTTCCTTAAAAAAAAATAACGATTTGTTTTGATGTGCTGATTCCAATAAGCTTAAACTTGTATGATTGTATATAGAAGATATATTTGCCTTAAAAAAAAGTGAAAATAAATCAAAATAATAACTTAAAATCATCAAAAACAAAATCACTCAAAAGTGTTGTTCCTTTGAAACGGAACAACAAAAACAATCTGCGAAACTGCTATTCCTTTTGAAAAGAACAACAAGAAAATACTCTGCGAAACCGCTGTTCCTTTCAAAAGGAACAGCAGAAGTGCTGTTCCTTTGAAAGGAACAGCAAAAACACTGCGAAACAGCAAAAAGAATAAATATTTGGCGGAAGTGTTGTTCCTTTGGAGAGGAGCAGTGGAACACTCTGTGAAACTACTGTTCCTTTCGAAAGGGACAGCAGAATTGTTGTTCCTTTGGAAAGGAACAGCAGCACGGAAAAACATAATTTTTTTCATCTTTTTTTTCATATTTTTGAAAGAAACCAAATTCAGAAAATACTAACAGAAGAAAACGAATTTCGTAAAACAACAATAAAAAACAGAAAAACATACTTTATGTACAAAATTGAAAAGGAATGATTTATCAAAGTGGTGCCGGGGAGGAATTCTCCCCTTCATCAAGAATTTTCATGGTCGAATCTTCCCGTAACTGTTGGTAAAAGGATTCCCGGGTGAGCGGCTTATGATACAATCGGACGCGATGGCCATTCACCTTAAAGGAATGTCCAGATCCGTCAATGGTTACTAATGTGAGAGTGCCATTATTATGCACCTTCTGTATTTCGTAAGGTCCAAGCCATCTTGTCTAGAGTTTTCCAGGGAAATCCTGAAACCGAGAATCATATAGGAGTGCCCAGTCTCCTTCGTGGAAGATCTTTTGTTTGATGTGGGCGTCATGCCATTTGGCTCTCTACTGCTGAATTAATGATGTATGCTGAAGAGCAGAGAGTCTAATTTCATCCAATTCGTTAAGTTGCTGCAATCTTTTAGCCTGGGCTTCATCTAAATTCAGACCCACCTCTTGAGCTGTTCTTAATGTTTGAATTTCAAATTCAATAGGAAAGATGGGTTCTTTTCCAAATACCAGTCGATACGGTGAATGGCCTATTGTAGGTCTCCATGTTGTCCGATACGCCCACAGTGCTTCTGGCAGTTTATCAACCCAATCTCGTCTATGCGAAGCAACAATTTTTGTTAATATGGATTTGATTACCTTGTTCGTGCTCTCGACTTGGCCATTGGCCTGTGGGTGGTATGGAGTTGTAATTCTATGCTGAATATGATAATTATGTAGTGTTTCAGCCAATTTGTTACCTACAAACTGTGGTCCACCATCTGTAATTATGTCTCGCGGGAGGCCATAGCAGACAAAGATTTGGAAAAGAAACTTAATCATAGAATCCTTTGTAGCTTTTGAAAGGGGCTCCGCTTTAACCCATTTGGTAACGTATTCAGTTGCAACTAGGATATATGTTTTCTGGTTTGATGGAGGGCTAATGGGACCAACAAAGTCAAGTGCCCAACGTTAAAAGGGTTCAATCACTAGTTGAGGGTTTAAGGGCATTTCATCGGACTTCCCAGGGTGACCTGCCCTTTGACAGCTATCATAGGCTTGCACGAACTTTTTAGCATCGTTAAAAATAGTAGGCCAATAGTAGCCTGTTCGTAAAACTTTATAGGCAGTTCTGCGATCTGCAAAATGTCCGCCACACTGTCCATCATGGCATGCTTTCAAAATGTCATATACCTCATCCTCCCTAATGCATCGTTGTATTTTCATATCTGCACCTGTATGAAATAAGTAGCCCCCAATCCAAGAAAAACGGGTACTATGATGTATTATTTGCTTTCTTTCATTAAGGGATAGATGTTTGGGTAGTTTACCTATTGCCAAGTAGTTCGCAATATCGGCATACCATGGTGTTCTGGTAGTAACAACGAAGAGATGTTCATCCGGAAAGAGGTCTTCAATTGCTTCTGTGTCTGTTGGCTTTGGCATTCTTGACAGAAAGTCAGCTACAGGGTTCTCCTTGCCTGGTCGATCTTTGATTGTAATATCAAATTCCTGCAATAAAATTAACCATCTTGTCACTCTTCTGTTTGTAATAGGCTTATTTGTTAAAAACTTAATGGCAGAGTGATCTGTGTAAAGCACTACAGGATACCCAGTAATATAATGTCTAAATTTATTTATAGCATGGACTACAGCTAAAAATTCTTTCTCAGTCACAATATAATTTAATTCAGCAGGGGTCAGATTTTTGCTAATGTAGTAAATTGCATATGGCTTCTTGTCTTCCTCCTGCCCAAGCACTGCTCCGATCGCTGTGTCTGAGGCATCAGATGAGATTTGGAACGGCAAATTCCAGTTTGGGCCCCTCAGCACTGGGGCTGTTGCAACGAGTTTCTTCAAATCATTAAAAGCATTGTCACATTTGTCTGTCCAAAAAAAATCAGTGTTTCCAGCCAGTGCATATAAAGGTGCAGCTATTCGAGAATAATGTTCTATAAATCTTCTATAGTAGCCAGAAAATCCAAGAAAGCTACGTACCTCTGTTTGTGTAGTAGGTGTAGGAATTAACAGGAGTATTTGAATCTTGGCAGGGTCTACTTGAATTCCATCTGCTGAAATATAATGTCCTAAGGTAACTCCCTCAGTCATCATCATAAGACATTTCTCATTGCTTAAACAAAGTCTGTTGTCAATACATCTTTGCAATAATTTTTCTAAATTTGATAATGCAGGCTCAAATTCATCCCCATAAGGGGTGAAATCATCCATGTACACTTCGAGGCCTTCATTTATTAGGTCTGCAAAGATGCTGAGAATTTCTCTTTGGAAAGTAGCAGGGGCATTACATAGGCCGAAAGGTAAGACTTTGTAGGCAAATGTGCCCCATGGGCAGGTAAAGGTAGTTTTGTCCTGGTCTTCAGGGGCAATTTGTATTTGGTTATACCCACTGAAGCCATCCAGGAATGAAAAGAATTTCTTTCCTGCCAATGTGTCTAATACCTGGTCAATGAAAGGAACGGGGAAGTGGTCTTTTTGTGTTTCTTTGTTAAGTTCTCGATAATCGACACATATCCTCCACTTCCCATTCTTTTTTGGTACCACCACTAATGGAGAGACCCACTTGCTATCAGATATTGGGTAGATGAAATTAACATCTAATAATTTTTGTAGTTCATCTTTCACAATGTCTTTAAGATGAGGATTTAGTCTCCTTTGAGGTTGCCTAATGGGTCTTGCATCTTTTTCAATGTAAATGTGGTGAGTACATAATTGAGGGTCAATTCCTTTCATGTCGGGGTAATCCCATGCAAAGGCTGCTTTGTATTTTCGTAATAATTGGACTAATTTCTCTTCTTTTTCAACAGTGAGATTCTTGTTAATGTTCAAGGTTTTCCCTGGCTCAATTTCTACAACTTTGATATTATTTACAGAAGTAGTAGGTATTGTTTGATCATGAATATATTTGAAAGGATCTTCTTCTTCTTTATTATCGAATGTTGCTTCAATCATGTGACATTGCAGGTAAGGTTCGGTTTGTGAAAAATTACTAATGAGATCATCCTCTATTTGATCTTTAAAGTCCAGAGCTTGTTCTATAGTTAGCGGTGACCTCATGTTTTCCACAAAATATGATGCAGGTGGTCTTGTTCTGATTATTGATAGGCTTGGTTGGGCTGGGGGATATAAGGCTAAGCTTTTGACATAATTTCCCCTTGTAATGTTCATATTGCCTTGTCGGCATTCAATATAAGCATCGGCAGTTGCCAACCAAGGTCTACCCAAAATTAATGGATGTCCATCTAGTCGGTTCTTTGGATTGATAACCAGGAAGTCAGCAGGGTACTCCCAGGAATCTACAGATACCATGACATCTTGTAAGGTGCCTTCCGGTTTCACTACTGGTCGGTCAGCCAATTCCAACAGGGTTGTTGTTGGTTCAAGTGATGTAATGCCAAGTTTCTGACAGGTAGTGGTTGTTAAAATGTTGATTGCTGCCCCTAAGTCAACTAAGCCATTGGGAAATAATTGGCCATTGATCTGAACTGTTACTATAGGATTTCTTGGATCTTCATATTTGATAGGTGCTTCCATTCCTGATAATAAATCAGATAAGGTACCAACTATTTGGATAGTGGGATTGGTTGTTGTTCTCCTCTTAGGCTTCTTTATGCATAGTTCCTTAATAGTTTTTGCATATATAGGAATATCTTGAATAGCTTGGAGGAGAGGGATTTTTATACATAAATTTTTTAATTCTCCTAGAAGATCATAATTAGGTTGTTCTAATGGTCGAGGTATCATTAATCGTTCTAGGAATGGTGGAGAGGAAGTTGTTACTTGTTGCTGATTTTGCTGTTGATTTTGTTGTTGTTGAACTTCGTTCTCATTTTGTTCTGTTTGTTCTTCAGGTAACTGATTTTCAATATGATCATTATTATTTCTCTCTATTTTGACTATACCCCCAGACCTTAATTGAAGATCATTGCACTCCGCAAGTTCAGTTTCTACTTCTGGTGGTTCTGTTATTTGGACAGACTGAACTGGTCTATTATTTGGGTTTGGGTTAGGTTGGGCTGGGAGTTGCGGTCTTAAATTAGTCTGGGGGTTTGGATAAGGAGCTGGCAATGTAGGTCGAGAGAGAGGAATTGATCCAACTGGCTGATTTGAAGATTTTTGCCAGTTTGACTGCCAGGGTTGGCTCTGAGAAGTAGAAGGGGACCATTGCGTAGGCCAGAATGGTGGATAAAAGGGATAGCTAGGCCAGTTATTTTGATTCATTTGGTTAGGCCAAGATGTAGGAGGAAATGGCTGTTGTGACCAATTAGGGAAGGGTGATTGATTTTGCCACGTTCCACTATATTGTTGAGCATTATATTGAGGAGGCTGAAAAGAAAATGGATCATTTTGCATACCTGATGGTCATGGCTGCCATTGTCGGCGCTGGTTAAGCAGACATACTACTTCTGATTCTTCCTCTGCCTCCTTATATACTGCTTTTAGGCCAGGAAGCGACGGGCATCCTTTTGTAGAGTGGTCTTTTGTACAGATGGCGCAGACTTTAACCATATCCAACGGGCATTCTTTGTGGTTGTGTTTCTTTCTACACCTGGGGCAGAATATTGCCAAGTTTTTCTCTGCTTCCGCCTGCTTCTACTTGGCTTGCATGATGTCAAATTGCGTTGTTAGAGTCCCTAGTATGTCTGTCTTAAAGTCTTCTAACAAATTTCCATTCTCTGCACGAGTCATACCCTCATTAGAGTTCTTATTTTCCCTTGTGATTATGTCTCGTTCTGCCGATTTCAACCTTGTATTACCTCTCGAACACCTAATACACAAATCAACAATGTCAGGATAGATTTCTTGATATATATCACCTTTTCCCATGAGATTTAATGTTTCAACCCATTGATCTTTCTTTCCTCTAATTAATGCATTTTTCAAAACATTATCAGGTAGGGGTGCAGATGCATAAGGGGATCTTTGCAAATTATATTGGAACCGTTCCACATATTCTTCCAAGGTCTCACTTGGTTTTGCTGTCATCTGGAATATTTCATCTTTTAGTTCCCGAGACCTACAATAATCTTGATATTTCTTTAAAAATGAAGCCTTCATATGATCCCAATCAGTTATGACCCCCCCACCTAATCCCATAAACCATCGTAAGGCTGCTCCTTTTAGTGTAGAAGGGAACAGTTTCCGTTTTTGGGCATCGGTAGTGTAGTCGTATCCTCTACACAGCACATCAAACTCAAATAGAAATGCATTTGGATCTTCTAATGTCAAACCATGAAATGTGGGAATATGTTGGAGAGGAATAGCTTTCATGGGTGCGTTGACTGCAGTATCTACTATAGGATATTGCAGCATAGAGGTTTGTTGTTGGTTCTGATTTTGGTTCTGGGCCATTTGATCAAAAATGTGCCAATACCCCTCTGGGATCTCCAGAGAATTTCTAGGTTGGCGAACAGGGGTAGAAATAGTTTTAACAGCACTCCCTCTGTCTGGAATAAGTATTCCTTGTTTTCCTACTGTTTGAGGTGATTCGGGACCTTGGTTCTGAATAGGTTGAACAACACTTCCCCTATTTGGGCTGTTTATTGCTTGGGTAGGTGATTTTGAGTTTGCAGTTTCTCCTGTTTCCCCTTCTCCTTCTTGGAGATTGCTAGAGTTCCCTTCTTGAAGGAAACTTATGCAAGGATTCTCAATTTCTTGGGAATCTTGCTTAATTTCCTCTGTTTGACTGTGTATCTCAGTGAAGGCTTCAGATGGTGACTCTGTAGCCTGAAGGGAACTAGTAGGCTGTCTAAAAGTAGTTCCTTTAAATCCTACAGATGGCTGAGATTCAGTTTTCTTAAGGATTTCGTCAATATAGGTCTTGCACCCAAGGGTCACCGGCCCCTTAGGTTTTTCAGTTTTAGGAGGAATTTTGTTTCGCTTAATTGGTTTATTCATTCAAAGAAACAATCCTTCATTCCTACCCAAAAGAAAAGCTTACTTACTTCTGATGTGAAGCGAGTTTGCGAGCAAGTGTGTTTCTTGCCCAGTGCACAGGTTCTTACCTTCCGTCTTTAATACCCAACTCTCCACAGGCAGAAGGAAATTAGCTGTGCATTACTCTTACAAAATGGCATACACTCTCCCCAGCAACGGTGCCAAAATGTTGGACCATAAAAAGGTATCTTTTAAACACCTAATTAGCCTACATTAATCATCAATCCGGGAGCGTCTTTTTATCTCAAGAGTGTACTCTGTCTGAGGTTGCGATTATCTAAGATAAATGCTTGCGAGGATGTAGCATAGAAATACAAAAGTAACAAATGCTTGGAAAGGAAACCTAAGTGTAATGACAGGAATGTAAAAGCTAAACTACAACAATCTTGCTAAACATCGATTAGGGATGCAGTAGCAATAACTCGTTCCCCTAGAAATCAATGTAAGATGACCAAGTCTGGGGACTCTGGAGCGAATACTTTGTCCACTACAGTTCAGCGATCTTAAAGCAAGTGAAACAACTGAAAGGAAATGGAAATCAGAAAAGGAACAGCAGCATAAAATGAACAGCAATTGCAAATGTAATTCAAGCAAGTAAATTTTCACACTCAAGCCTGTCGACAGTTAATCGCGATCCAATCCACAAACCATAAATGAATGAAATAGCAAATTACTGTAATTACAGAACAGCAAAGCCAAAGGATAATAACAAGATAATTGATCGTTAAATGTAATTGCGATAGAGAATGGAACAGTAATGATTCTGCACTTGCTTCAACAATCAATGAAATAACTCTGTAAATGAAATCAATATGAAACACACTTCACGCATCAACAAATAAAGATAAATAATACAAACAACGTAGTAATCCACTAGAGCCGGGCCCTTAGCGCCAGTGAAATACCGCTGGGCTTTAACTCAGAACTCTAACGAATAGACGGAAGCTGTGTTTTTATATTAATCCAAAAGACATTACAAACAGCGTTCTTTCACGACAAAGAATCGATAAACATTCAATTGCAAAGGAGATATAACAGTCTGTTAATGAAAGTGTCTTTTACATAATAATCAATCCGTCCCGGTCACTAAAGATCATTACATTTATAGTTGATCCTTGGACAGACAAATCAAGAGACATGATAAATTTGCACAGTGATCCCTCAGGATCTTCCGATCCTGAGGGATTCATTCCTCCCTTGTTTTGTCATCGTTTTGTTGACTCTTTTTAAGGCTGAGCTGTCCCCTGCCCTTTTTGGGAAATTCGTTCAGATCTCCTTGGTTTCAGCTGGATATGGTTCATCACGAATGGAGTAGGAGTCAGGTTGTCTTCAGCCACGCATTTGATACAGCTGCTCACCTCTTCGTATTCCTGTTTTGCCAATAAAAACAACTTTTAGTCACCTTTTAGGCTCAACGTGAATCTTTCCAATTTAATTACAATTCTTATAGTAAATTATCTTTCCAAGGTAGACAACAGTATATCTATGGTAAAAGAATGAACAAACACATAAGAATTTCATACCTTTTTCACAGCCCAACACCTTCCTCACCACTGTCAACACTACCTTCTCTAGGCATTTTATCCTTTACTCTTGTCTTGAAACCAAAAACCCTGCAAACTATTTATGAAAGGATATGGAGAGGGAAAGTGATATGATAATGAGAAAGGCAGTGATTTGCAAATTTGGAGGGGAAATGATGAGTAAAGAAGGAAAACTAGGGCCTCAGTGTGTTTTCACCATGTAGGTGGATGGATGCTCTTCAATCAGCAATGTTTTTTAGCATGGGGACCCAAATTTTCTTTTTTTTCGGTTTTTACCTCTTTCTCTAAATTCACCCTTCAAAACAGTAGAAAAAAGGGTAAATAGGTATAAATATCTCTTTATAATCCTTAGGTGGTGCTAAGAAATAATTTGAGAAATTCTGAGGCAGTTGGATGGCATGACCTTCTGAAGAAATCCTCCCATCTGAAAAAAAACACAAAAGAGCGTAACATGGGCTAGTTGGGTGGCTTCTGCACGACCTGAATGGACAGGTGTGTAGCAGTTGGGCTATCGGGTGGCTCCTGCATGCCCCTGCACATAGCAGTTAGGTTTTTGGGTGGTTCTTGCATGCCCTTGCGCATAGCAATCGAGTTGTCAGGTGGCTCCTGCACGCCCCTGCGCGTAGCAGTCGGGTGGCTCCTGCACGCGGTTAAACAGACCAACACACAATGTTGGAGGCGACATGCGAGCCTGTCGAGTGGCTCCTGCACAAGTAAGGGCACCGCATGACAAAGCTGTTGGGTGGTGCACGGCTTGGGCTGGTAGGGTGAGTAGGGGTTCGGGTTGTCGATTTTTGCACTGCGCGTAGCGCACACCCACAGGCACATAGCGCCCCGTTGCAAATTATACAGAGTGCACACACACGTGCATAGCACGTCTTCTCAGGCATGTAGCATAAGAGTTTTCTGCCCGAACTATGCCAGTTTTTTCAAAGTTTTTCTCCTTTGAATGTTTTCTCTCCTTTGTGAAAATTAAAAATGAGTTGAGTGGTGAATGATGATACTTTTATATCTTTGGAAAAATAAATTAAAGCTAGAAAACCACCTTTTCTAATGTTTTGTTTTTGGTCTTTTCATTTCTTTGCTGGTATTTCCTTTTCTTTTGCGGGTGGTGACTTTAAACAAAAAAATGACCTTTTGGTAGCTGATTTGAAAACATAACCCTTCTCAGTGTTTTTTGACAATGATATATTTTTTTTGCCAAAGGATGTACATCATGCCTACTGTGTTTTTCATTGACCACTTCTGATCTGCTATAGGTGTCATAACACAATGTTTTGTTTTCTTTGTCATTCTTTGAATCTTGAAAACTTTAGTCACTTAATCCACAAACTCATGATTTGCTTGATGTTCCATTTTGACACTTTCACCTTATGATCTCTTTACTTTTACCATTTTGATGAATATTGACTGTACTTGAGAGTTTTGTCTCTCTCACACTGATATTCTTTGTGATTTCTCCCTTTGGTGTAGTGAAAAAGTTTTGCCTTGACAAACCATGTAAGTCACCTTGAACATCCTTTTTGAAAACCTCTTGCTTTCATGGTAGAGGTCCATCATTTTCCTTTTTAATAAACCTTCAATTTATGTTCAATGATGTTGATGTACCTCTATCTTTGTGGCCTTTTTGCATGTACTCCTTGCTGGGAAACACCTTTTAGTTAATCAGTCATAAAACCCTGATTTTATTTGTTCATAGGCCTACTTTCTCTCTCTTACTATGGTTTCTCTTAGGGATGTTTTACCGTTATTACCTTACCTCTTTTTCCATTGATGGCCCTCTCGTTCATTCTTGCAGAAATGTCTAAGATGGGCAACTATCTTTTGCAGAGGTTGTGCTTTGACCAAGGAGGTTCTTTCTTGAAGACGTTTTGATACGCTTTGGACAATCATGAGCTAACCCTCCTTTTCATTTGATTTCATCTTTGGGCACATGTAAAATAGTGAGTTTAGAAATCCAAAACAAGGAATAACCTATGAGACGATACATGACCTATTGGGAGGCCTTTTGGACTTGGCCTTTAGCTGAACACTTAACTTAGCGTTTATAGGTGTAAAACAGGGTATTGAAAAACCTTAATGCATTGCAATCCTAGAAAATGATAACTTTGATTTATCTAAAGTGCCTAGTAATGTAGCTTAAAACCACCAATGCTTGAGGCATTTGGTGAATAGGGGAAAAGGTTAGGCTACTTGGCAATCCAAGTTGCAAGTAGAAGGGTTAGGCAAGTAGAAACAGAGTGGCAAGGTCAGAGGTGGAAAAAAAGGTGAGAATGAGTGGCATAAGTCCATGATTTGGTCTTCTGGGAGTGATAGGCTGGCCATGCCTTGATAGAGTAGTAGAACAATGAAAAATTTATCCTAAGGATAATGAAGGCAGTGATATTTCTAGAACTCACAAGATTCATGAATTTTGTTTCTAGAAATCTAGGATAAGCATTTAGTCATCTACAAAGGCAAAAATTACTAATGAGTAACAGTGGCTCCACTTGGGGAGGGCAGCTCCTTTTCAGGAGGTGTCCGTAACTTTCAAATCTCTTGGTTTATGAAGACTAGTGCCTCATCCATTGGGAAGATTTTTCTTCTTTTATTTTTTTGATGCTTGCTTGAAGTTGCGATCTTAATAATCTGAAAAACATGATCTTTTCAACTCATCTCTACTTACCCAGTCTACTTTGTCTAGCATTTTTTCTTCCTTGGGTGCACTTAAACTGGCAAACCCCTATCATTTCTTTTCTTTTGAAAGCAAAAAAAAACTATCTACTTTCTATCTTATTTCTTCCAAGAGTTCAGATTATGCTAATGAACTCTTTTTATTCTCTACCTAGACTAATTGGCTGTCAAGATTGAACTGTATGACATAATTCATTCTCTAAGCTATAGACATGAAATTTAAAGCATGATTTGAACCAGGATAAGAAAATCTGATTCATCATGGGTTGTGGCATTAGTACAAGTTGCACACAAACATTATTTTCATAAAAAACAAAACTAGAAGGTATGAGGGTTGTGTTTCATCATTTTCTAATCATCCCTATCCTTCTCTTTGGTTCAGATTTAAGCATGTGGAACCAGTATCTTTCATTTCTAATCTATTTTCTTTTGACAGGTCAAGCTTAAATGATTTGACCAGCATTCTTTCGCTATCCTATCAACAACAAATTCAAAACATGCTCAGCCATGATTAGGCTAGATGACTGAACAAGACCACCTTTTTGAAAAAGTAGTGACATTTAGGCTTGCACACTTTCAACATTACTTTTTTTTGGGTATGGGGTTGTACCTGTTTTCAAATTTGCCCTCTTTTTTATATTTTCTCTGTTTTTGAGTTTTTGTTTTTCATTTTGGATCAACATTCTATGACTAAACAACTAGAAGATGCTCATAGTACTGAGGTTATTTGCATTCCTATCTATTCTAATCTAACTTATACATGATATACATTCAGCTGGTGAACTCTCTTTTCCAATGCAACCAATCAAGTAGATGATTCCATGAGGGATCGTGGTTAAGCTCTTTGAGGGTTTTGAAAAAATAAAAAGGCCACTCCCACCTCACTTGTGTTTGAATAGTAGTGCCTAAAATTTTCTTTAAACCTTGCATCAAACTGCTCTTGACATATTTTAATCCCCTTTCAAATGTCTCTAATAAATCAACAAAGGGATCTTGAAACAATACCTGAATGTGAGGATTTAGAAAATGAGCTTGATCAAGGACTGTTTCTTCCTCCACTTGGCTGAACTTGGGACTCTTTTGGGAAAGGCACTCCACCTCTTCCTCATGATCATCTGCACTATTAGACTCATCATATATTGCAATGTTGTCCTCTAACAAACCTGATGTGCTTTGATAGAGTGAGTTGAATTCTATGTGAAGGCCATCATTTTGACGAGCAGGGGCACTCTTTGGGAATAAATCTTCTTGAGAAGGCAGTGCAACAACTCTCATGTGATTATCAACTTCTATGAATTAATTTGCAATTTGTAATTCAATGGAACTTGGTGGCTACAAATCTGGATTTAAGGAGGATTCTATGTCCCAAATGATTTCCTCAACCATTTTAGGACAAGGCTTCTCATTGACAATTTGATCAAGAAGTTCATCATCCCTCTCAACCTCAACATCAAAACTGAAATATTGTTGATTTCTAATTACATGAAAGTTATTTTTGATGGATTGAAGTGAAGTAGTGAAAAGAGCCGGAGACTCCTCACTTGCTTCTAAACATTCAAGGCTTTCCTCATCAGTCTCATAGGTGACCTGTATTGGCTGATTACTTTTTTCAAGATGATGATAGTGAACTTCATCCAACAAATCCACTGTTGATGGATCTGCAAGGTTAGCTTCTGTTTGGATCACATGATTGTCATCATACTGATCAAACTTTGGAAAATCATCAAAATAAGTAGTGTTACCAATCAAGAAAATTGGATTATCATATTGTTTTTCTTTGAATTGATTTACAAGTTCACATTTTGATTTATGGTAGATGGGATTAGTAGGAGAAAAAGCAGAAATGCTTGGTTCATATGAAGGTTTAGAGGCTGGTTGTATGTTTAGCATCTAATTTATTTCCTCTTCAGTCAAAAAAGGAGTTTTTCTCTTTTTTTGGATAGAAGTACAACAGTTCTCTTTCTCTTGTGAAGGTTGATTTTGGGGTTGAATGTTTTCTTGAGCCTCACCTAGAAGAGATGGTGAATCATCACTTGTGCCTCCAGAAAGATCTTGTGGTTTTTCTTCTATTCCTTGATTAGGTTCTTCCTCAACTAACTCCTCTAGGCTGTCATGATAGCTACGTTGAGAATTAAATTGATGAATGTCTTCTAATAGATCCTCAAGATGCCAATTTCCTAAATCTTCATCAATGTTTACAAGGTATTGTATGAGATCTTCATATTGATCACAACAATTTTCAGCTAATGATAAAGATGAACAATTTTCTTGATAATTCTCATAAAATACCTTGTGGAAGTCCTTTAAAGAAAAAAACCTACCAGGCTTCAGCCATTCATACCATTCTCTTTCCTTTCCCTCTAATGTTTCCATAAAAATTTTCATGAGGCCATCCTCATGCCATTCAACCTTTAACCTCCATGTTGTGTATGAAAGTTGATGAGAGGTAACAAGGGGTCATCACATTTTTCATCTTGAAATATAGGCAGGGTTTTTATCCAATTTATCTGAGGCGTTTTATGTGGAAATATAGGGATATGATCTCCACTCATTGGAGCATATCTCCTTTGTATCCTTGGATCCATGTTTGTATATCAGAAAGGGTCACTGTATCTTTTCAACCAGTCTAGAGTTCTCTACTAGTGGATTCTTTAGGTATGTTGAGGGTTGTGGAGTCTCCGCGTGGAAGATTTCAACTTTTTTGTCCACCATCAGCATGATTGGGATTGCTTAATGTTCCCAGGGGAGTTTATGAGAACTAGTGAGATTAATAGGCCTACTAGAGGCTAGTGGAGTCGTCAGGTGGATGTTTTTAGTTGTTTTTAGGGTATGTATGTTATGGTCCACCACCAATAACTGACAAAAAACCAATATAGGGATGTTTTGGGGGTTTTCTGAGTTTCTTTATGTAGCCCTAAGGTTTGTATGAGTGTCCTATAGCTGAGTCATCATTTTGCTAGGATTGTGAAACAAGCAAATTCTACTCTTTGGCCGGAAGTTTGAGTTCTCTATGATTTGATAAGGGTATCTAAAGTCCTAAGGCATACTTAGATTGTCACTGACTCAGAGGTCCCATCATGATCACTATTATGTTAGTGATGGTGATGAGGTGGAAATGAATCAATGGATATAGAATGTTTCAGCTTGTGACTTACTTAGAAGGTCCCATCGTGATCGCCATTATGTTAGGGTTTCGTGATTTAGCAGATTGGTAGACCAAATGCACAAGGTAACATCAGACCAGTCTTTGGAGTCCTAGGACCTAGCCTTCCTGGACTCAAAAATCATCAAATGCCAAAATTAACTATCAGTCCTCAATGTCTTTTTAACAAGCAAGGAGGAGAAAAACCTAATAAAGTATCTAGAAGCCTATTGGCTAATTAGAAATGTCACTATTGTCCTTGTGACCTTGCAAGGCCCAAGGCACAAAATATCTAAAACAAAATATCTTTTCGGACATTTTTAGCAAAGAAAATGATATTTGAGGTCTAACAAGCCTCCTAAAACTTGCCAAGTGTACATTGTTGACTTTCCCTCTGCTAAGGGTGTAGCACTGTGTTTTAGGAGGAATTACCATGCCAAGGGCGTAGCACAGGAGTAGGAAAAATGGGTCATATTGCAGCAGTATTTTGAAGGCATTCCTGATGTTGGAAAAGGCTCCGTGATGGCTTGTTGGAAAGCCCTTGTAGTCTAATTTCCAGATCTATCCTTGGTTCTCTGATTTGACCTCTGTAACCTATTCAAAAACCAAAAAAATTCTCTTTGTTCTACTACTCTACCAAGGCATGGCCAATCTCTCACTCCTAGAAGACCAAATCATGGACTTATGTCCCTCATTCTCACTATGTTGGCCACCTCTGACTTTACCACTCTCTTTCTGATTGCCTAAGCCTTCTATTTTTACACCTTGGTTTTCCAAGTAGCCCAAACCGTTTCCCCTACTCACCAAGTGCCTCAAGCAGTGGTGATTTTAAACTTCCTTTCTAGGCTCTTTAGGTAAATCAAATATTTCAGTTTCTTGGATATGCATAAAGAGTTGTCAAAATCCTATTTTACACCTCCAAACCCCGATTCAAGTTTTTAGTCAAACACCTAGTGCAAAGGACATCCCAATAGGTCATTTAAGGTCTCCTAGGTTATGCATTGCTTTGGTTTCCTAACTCACTATTTTTACATGTGCCCAAAGGTGAAATCAAATGAAAAAGAAGGTGAGCTTATGATTGACCAAGGGCATCAAAATTCATTCAAGGAAGAACCTCATAGATCAGATCATAAAGTCTGCAAAAAGATAGTAGCCTATATTTAAGCATTTCTATAGGAATGCTTCATAATGGTTATCAGCAGAGGAAAGGTAGGGTAAGAAGCTAAAACTCCTCAAGAATATCCACAACAGAAGAGAAGAAACATGCCTAAGTTCACAAAGAGGATCATGGTTTCATGAATAATTGGCTATAAGGTGCTGCCCAACAAAGAGCCCATACAAAGGATCATGAAGGCATAGGTACATAAGCACAAATATGCATAAATTAAAGATTCATTGAAGCAAGAAATCAAAGTGAGTGGCCTCCTTGATGATAGTAGGAAAAGATTAAAAAATGATGTCAGGGAATGACTTATAAGTCTTATTTAGGCATACTACTTCACTACACCAAAATAATAGATTGAGAAAAGTATCAGTGTGAAAGAGACAAAACTCTCCAGTACAGTCAATATCCATCAAAATGGTCAAAGGAAAGACATCATAGGTTCAAAGTGTCAAAATGGAGAAACCAAGAAAATCATCAGTTTGCTGAGTAAGTGGCTAAAACTACCAAAATTCCAAAGAATGACAAGGAAAACAAAAACAATGTATTATGGCACCTGCAATAAACAGAAGTGGCCAAAGGAAAAATGTGTGTTTGGGAACATCCAACAAAGGTCATTTTTTGCCTAAAGTCATCTCTTGCACAAAGAGAAAAAGAAATATCAGTGAGGGTAAAAAGACCAAAAGTGAACATTAGTCAAGGTGGGTTTTCATTTCTAATTTTTCAAAGGGTATAAAAAGCCTAAAGCTATCATCACTCCACACCATTTGTTCATAAGCAAAAGAGTGGAAGGTTTTCAAGGAATTCAAGGTTTCTGACAGAGCTTTCAACCAAAAAAGTGTGCGCTGCACTCCTGAAAGACTACGCTACACGCTTGTGCACGTTGCCTGTACATTTTTAAACGGGGCACTGCGCACCTATGTAACAGCGCTACGCACAGGGCCATAGCCCGACCCGACTACATGCACGACAGCTTGGGCGTTACACTCATTTGTGTGTAGGAGTTTCTCGACAGCTTCAACGACATGCACAACTGCACGCGCTATGCTCCTGCCGACACTTCGTGCAGAGGTTGCCCGACTTGACAGTATACACTGCATGCTCATCTGTTCAAAGCTTACTTGGCAGCCCGTGCAGGGTCTGCCACGCTATGCACCTGGACATGCATGTTCTGCCTCGCTACGCACCTAGGCGTGCAGAGGACCCGACACCTCGTGTAGAGGCCTCTTGAACTGCTACGCTCCTATGCGTTTAGGGTTGCCTAGGAAGACATGACAGCTCATGCGGGAGGTGCCCGACTTCCCCATGCTGCGTTCCTATGACTCTTTGCTTCAACTATAAGGTATTGAAGGTATTTTAGTTTTTTCCCTGCCTTTTCATACTATTTGAAGATGAAATATTAAAAAAATTTGAAGGGTGAGCTTAAAGAGAAGTTGAAAAAACCTTAAAGGGAGAAAGTTTAGGTCCCCATGGTTGCAAACATTGCTGATTCAAAGGGCACCCTTCCATTTACATACTAAGAACACACTGAGGCCCAAATTGGTTATCTTCACCCATCCTTCTCCTCCATTTGTAGTCACCACCTGTCTCATTCTCATTAACCTCTCATTTGCCCTCTCCATATCATCTCCCAAGCAGATCAGGGTTTTTTTTTCAAAGGTAAAAGTAAAGGACAAAATTCCTAGAGAGGGTAGTGTTGACAGTGGCGAAATAGGCCAAAGGCCTAGAGAAAAACAGAGGAAGGGTGGGAAAGAAAATAGGTTTGAGCCTATAAACACTAAAGAACTAACAACCTCTCCTATTATAGTTTCATATTTCCAAGAAGTAGGATGCTATGAGTTCTGTGAGAAAGTGCAGAGAGTCCAAATTCACCCTTAGTTGACCAAAATTTTTGTCCTAAACCTCCATGATCACCAAGTGCATCTATCTGGAGTGAATTTTGAGCTGACCACCAATGCAATCTCTATGGCCACTGGAATACCTTGCATGGGAGAAAAATGGTTCAAACGGGTGTATATGGACCTAAGCCATTATCAGCCCTTCTTAAAACCAAGTTTCCAAGATGATTGCAAAGCCATTTTCCCCTTTTCTCATTTTTTGGATAGATATGCTCCTTTAATTAAAATCATTATGAAATACTTCACCTGTGAGGGTAGGTTTTCCAGAATCTATTCCTACCACATAAGACTACTTATGCATTTCACTAGGGCCAAGCTGCTACATTTTCCCTACTACCTTTGTAAAATTATTGATAAAATGTCATCCATTGTGCAAAATAGGCATCTCTCACAACAGATGTCAAGTATTTTCCACCATTCCCTCATCAAAATGATTGTCTTAGACCAATTGGAGCAACAAGGCATCCCATGGGAATTTTTCATCACCCATGGTGTTTTCACAAATGCACAACCTCTTCCTTTGCAAAGTTTACCCTCATCATCCCATCCACCTTCCTCCACTCCTCCATCACCCTCCATTGACCATGATTCATCCCCTTCACATGAATCCTCTCCCCAAACAAACCTCCCTCTTTCATCTTCTCCTAAAAAATTAGAACATGAAGAAAGCGGTGACAAAGAGGAAGAAAAAAGTGACCAAGATGAACATGGCAGTCAAGAAGAAAATGACAGTCAAGACGAAGAAACAAATAATGAGGGAGAGGAAGATGAAAGTGAAGAAAGTGATGACAAAGAGGAAGATGGAAGTGAAGAAAGTGATGAGGAAGAATACAAAGAAGAAATTGTTGATGAAGAAGAAAGTAGTGACAAAGGAAGTGAACCAAAAAGTGAACAAGAAGGCAAAGGCAGTGAGCTAGATGAAGATGAGGAAATCAATGACATCCCAAGGACAGAGGCAGATTTTGATGAGCGAAATAATGAAGGTTATGAAGAAAACAGTGAGCACAATAGTAGTGATAAAAGGAGCAATGACAAAGATGAAAATAGCAGTGAAGAAGAGACAAAGTTTGAAGAAAATTGTAGTGGGAAAAATAGTGAATATAGTGGGAAAATCAGTGTGGGTATAGACACACATAATGAGGAAGAAAGTGTCAGTCAAAGTGAAGGAGAAACTAATGAAGATGCCTCTGACAGTGACCCCACATAAAATTCAAGCAATAATATTGAGAATGAAGATGCAGAGACAGAGGCAGAGTTTGAAAGTGAAGACAGTGGGCCAAATAATGAATACATTGGGCCAAATAGTCAAGGGGCTAATGACAGTCATAATGAAGAAAGCCTAATGACTGATAGCCCTACAAAAGTGACAACAGTGATCCCATGACCTCAAAGGGCAGCCAAGAGGATGAGAATGCGCCAAGCAGTGATGATGACACCTCTAACCATGAAACAAAGAAGATGACAATGTAGAGGACATGGAAGAAGATGACAATGGTGAAGATCAAGGTAGTGATACTAGCATGGGAGAAAGTGAAAATGCCTCTCAAGAAATTAGTCTTGATATCAACAAAAATGAAGTGAAACATGTTAAAACTTATACTCTCACTTACCAAAGAGGATCAAGGCAAGTGTTTGCTGCCTCTAAAAGGCAAGGGACCTTGCCATCTACTTCAGCTCAACCACCAGACAAAGGTAAGAAAAAAGTGGAAGAAGAAGAGGAAGATCATGAAAAAGAAAAGAGAGTTTGAACTTATTCACATAAACAGTGACGATGAGAATGAAACAAGAATTTCAAACTCCCTCCTCCAAGACAGGAATGCACAAATCAAGGACTTGGAAGTTGAATTAGAAAGAGAAAAGGATGTCATTCACTTATATCAGATGAAAAACAAGCAAATGAGTGCCCAACAGGCCATCCATGAAACTAGAACACTCAGGTACTGGAAATAGGCTTAAAGGACATAGGTGAAGCTAGCAGAATTCATCAGCACTTATGAGGAGAGTAGTGATAAGGGAGGTCAAACTAGAAGGAGGCCTAGAACTATGGGTCTAAGGAAAGCATTGGCAAAGCAGAGAGAAGAAGAATCAACCCAAGCAGAACAACTTTCTCTCCAAGAACTCCTTGCACTAGAAATTGAACATGATAGGGAATCATGGCTTGAGAGGGCTAACATACACCTTGAGGCCAAGCTAGAGAAGGAAAATAAATACTTGGATTTACAAAGAATAATGACCAAGCATTATGCCCAAAGAAACCAATTTGCAAGGGAAAAACTCAAAAAGGCCCAAATTGAGATCCAAGCACTAAAAAGTGAAAAGAGCCAAGCTAGCCTTTGTGTTTTGGCTCAATCTTCTCTACAGGTCTCCCAAGACCCATGAGGCATACTTCCACCAAATTTGGGAGATTTTTGACAAGATTTTGTTTTTTGCAAATTTTGAGGCTAGGAACACAACACACCTGGTGCTACGCTCTTTTTCAGGGCATCTTCAGGAGGAAAGGCTTGCATTTTTGGGTTCCTCATCACTCATATAATATGCTCAAAAATTTTCAGCTCAATTGGAGTTGTTTTGGTCCCTCAAAAGGGTAAACAACACTCACTTTTTCAACATTCTGCCTACTTTTCAGGACATGTGTTGCACTCCTACCAGTATTGGAATTTTCACTTTTTGGACAAGTTGTAGAGGTCATATTGGAAAAAAAAGGGTATATCTAGAAGGTAGACTTCAATTTCTTTCCAACGAGCCATCGCAGAGCCTTTTCTGACATCGAGAAGGGCTTCAAAACACTGCTGTAAGAAAACCCATTTTTCCTGTTCCTGTGCTGCACTCCTGGCATAAACTTTCATTTCAGAACACAGTGCTACACTCCTGTGGTTGAAAAGTCAAAATGTGTGTTTGGAAAGTTTTAGGAGGTTTTTGAGAGCCTAAAGGTCAATTTACTTGCTACAAATGGCCGAAAAGATATTTATTTCAAATATTTTTGTGCCTTAGGCCTTGCAAGGCCTCAAGGACAATAGAGATACTTCTGATTAGCCAATAGACTTCTAGACACTCTTTTAGGTTTTCCTCCTCCTTGATTGTTATATAGAGCATGAGGATTCATCATAAGATAGGGATTTTTATGTGTTTGAGAGAAATACATGGTTGTTGGAAGTTAAAGAGCAATTTGGTGTTATGGAGCTTGTGGACGATTTGCCTTAATTGATGTTGATGAAGGCTTGCTTGCAGGATCCTTGAGTTTAGTTAATGGTGATGTATCTCCTATTTGTTCATGTTTTCTAGTTACTCATATGTCCATATTTCTATATTGCAATAGCTCAGAAGAGCATAGGATGAGAAATGTTGTTTGAGGCACCTCACTCCTCCTGTTTTCCTATTATCTTTATGTTTTCTTCTGCTGGGTTAGCTTAAGGAATTCTTAGTTGCTCCTTAGGCCCACCTAAGCTTGTCTATTTCATTATTGGATTAATATGCTATTTTACAAATATGATTCATGGTAAGCCCTGCTTGTTTGATTCTATCTAAACTCTGTCTTGAAATCTCTCTTTGATGTATTGATTGTTAAGTTAATCCAAAGAGGTCTTGTTTCGATCTTGCCCTTTGTATATGCTTATCAGTTTGCCTCAAAGTTATTTATAGTTTAATGAATGATGTTTAGGAGTTACCTCTTCATTTATTGATGCTATTTGTCTCTTCTATGTTTTCAAATCTTGAAAGTAGAATCATTGAAGTTAGATAAGTTTTCTTGCTTCCTTTGTTCCACTGGATTGTTTATCTTGAACGTTTATTTGTTTAAAGTATTGTCATTGAGTAAATGGTGTGCCCTATCTCATGATTAGTATATTTTCTTATCAGTATTCAAGACCTTCTTGTTCATAGGTATTTGACAAAGGATTCTTAACTATCCTTTTCCCTACCATGTTTTCCCCAAAACTTAATGTCCATCTCACCTCACACATAAACTTAAAGATCCATTGACTACACTAGATTGGCCCTGTGATGTACCCCGATTCACTATTGAGATATCAATGAATTCATAGACTCCATAGCCCAATGTTTGACACCCTCTCATTCCACTTATCCTACTCAATCATCTTACCTCAACCAAACAAACAAACAAACCCTACACTTAACAACTAGCCTAAAATCAACCATCTAAAGCGAACAAGTTTATCTCCTTCACACATAATAGAGAGAGCCCTCTCTAAGTCTAGGAAGGCTAGGTCCTAGGACTCCAAAGACTCGTCTGATGTTACCCTGTGCATTTGGTCTACCAATCTGCTAAATCATGGGACCCTAACAAATCCAAGTCTTTATTTTCCTTCTCTAGCTTGTCCTCAAGGTGTATCTTAGCCCTCTCAAGCCATGATTCCCTGTCATGTTCAATTTCCATTGCAAGTAGTTCATTGAGAGAAAGTTTTTGCTAGGGCTGATTCTACTTCCCTCTGCTTCACCAATGCTTTCTTCAACCCCATGGTTCTAGGCCTTCTCCTAGATTGTCCTTCCTCCTCTTCACTCTCTTCATAAGTGCCCAAGAACTCTTCTAGTTTCACTTGTGCCTTTTGGGCTTCTCTCTGAGATTTGAGTGCTCTAGCTTCATAGATGGCTTGTTGGGCACTCATTTTCTTGTTTTCCATTTGATAGAAATGAATCACATCCTTTGCTCTTTCCAATTTAGCTTCTAAGTATTTGATTTGAACATTCTTGTCTTGGAGGAGGGAGTTTGAAATTCTTACTTCATTCTCCTCATCACTGTATATTTGAATAAGTTCAAACTCCCTTTCTTCTTCATGATTTTCCTCTTCTTCTTTTACATTTTTCTTACCTTTGTCAATCTTCTGATTTGAGGAAGATGGCATGGCCTCTTGCCCTTTGGAGGCAACAAACACATGCCTCTAATCTGGATTTATGCAGGAATGCAATAGAATAAACATATAACCATAAATACAAAGATGCAGCATAAATAACACTTCATTTCATTAATATCAAAGAACTGGAATTTTCTTATAGACAAGATGGAAATAAAATAGCTAGGACGCTGGTAGCTATCTCTAAGAAGACATGTGGTGGCTACAGGCCTCTGAACTGAGTTACAATGAGGCTTGAGGGCGTATCTATTTTTTAGAAATAATGTAAAACCCTAAACATCCAAAACCCTAACCCTAGGAGATGAAGCCCCAAAACTATGGGCCCCGTTTGGGTAAATTGGCGTTTCAACTTCCCAGGGACTTAAATTTGGCATACGATCTCCGTTTGACATGAACCATACCTCGTTAGAAAGATCTATCCGAGGACTATCCGAGGAAGTTTAGGACCTGAAAAAACTGCTAAAAATAGTAAGTTGTGCCGAAACTGAAAAACTGAAAGAGACAATGGTGGGGCCCCAAGTGGAATAAGCAAGTGACCACCAATATCCACTTGGATCATTCCTCCCCCCTTAGGAAGCAATGGTCCCCATTGCGTTAAGTTCCTCCATGAGATGAGGAAACTTTTGCTGAACTTGGTCCTTGGTGAACCACTTTCCTTGGTGTAGGAGTTGGCTAGCTTTGACAACCCGATACAGTTGGATCTTCTGTCGACGAGTGTTCTTGATTTGCATGTCCATGATACAATCTATGGTGGCCTGTTCCATGAAGTCCAGGTTTAACTCTGTTGGTGTGAGTTGTTCTGCAATGTCAGAGGTGTCCAGTAGAGGTGGGAAGGACGAAGGCGGTCCACATTGAATACTAGGTGCAGACCAAGGAATGGTGGAATATTGAGCTCAAATGCATTGTTCCCTATAGCCTTGGTGATGGTGTACGGCCCGTATTGGAGTGGGCGAAGCTTGCGGTGGGGTCCAGTGAGCTTCTCATTCTGCAAATGTAGCCACACTTTGTCGCCCACTTGGAAGTTGTGTGGCACCCGATGTTGATCACGGAATTTCTTGTACTTAGCATTGGCTCTATCCAATATGTCATGAACCTCTTGTTGGATGTGTTGAATGTGTTGGATGAAGCTATTTTCTTTGTCAAATTCAGACTGGACATGAGCCGAATTGGCCTGAGTAGTTGCAAATGGCATGGCTACGTCAATGGGACATAGTGGTTGGAATCCCAAGCCCGCATGAAAGGGGTTGTGGCTGATTGAGCTATGGAGTCGTCCCATGTGCATGGATGCTTTGAATTGTACATGCACAAAATGTGTACAATCATTCTGTTGATGAACTTTGTCTAGCCATCTGTTTGGGGATGGAAATTTGTGGACCTGGTGAGCTTGGTGTCTAGCATTGACCAGAGGCTGGACCAAAATGTGCTGAGGAACCTGCTATCCCAATCTGATATGATAGACTGTGGGATCCCAAAGTGCACCCACACTTGTTCAAAGAAGAGTTTAGCAGTGGCTTCTGCTGTGATATTCTTCTTGCAGGCTACCATAATGGCCATGTTCGAGAATTTGTCGACGACCACGAAAACACAGTCATTTCCATGCTTAGTAGAAGGTAGGCTTGACATGTAATCCATGGAGATGGATTCCCAAGGTCGACTAGTGGTAGTTAGCGGAGTATATAGGCCTTGCTTCTTGATGGTTGATTTGGCAATGGCACAAGTAGTGCAGGATCTGATGTGCTTCCCGAAATCCTTTCAAAGGTTCGACCAATAGAAATACTTTTGCAGTACTGTTACTATTTTCTCGACCCTGAAATGCCCAGCGAATCGACTGTAGTGTGCTTCCCATATCATCTTGGCATGCTCACTTGAAGGAACACAAATGTGTCCTAGGTGACATAAAAGTGCATCTTGGAGGTGAAAATTTGGAACTTGCGTACCCCCCAAGAGTGTCTTGTATGTGTGGCCGAATTCTAGGTCGCTCTCGTAGAGAAGCAGCCAATCAGAAGTTTCATGCCCATAAGAGTTGAGAACGGTGGTGAGCGCCACGATCGATGGTCGGCTGAGGCAGCCTGCAACATTATTGGTGCTACCCTTCTTGTACTTGATGTTCAAATGAAACTGTTGCAGATATGTGGACCACTTCTGATGGCAATCATTCTGCAAATTCCCTTGTGTCTGTATGAATTGTAGGGGCTAGTGGTCTGTGTGGATGATTGTTTCCTTCCCCAAAATGTAATGCTTCCATTTTTGACAAGCTTTCACAATGGAATACATTTCCTTATCATAAGTGGGATACTTGCAAACTATGTCAGACAATGTCTCACTGTGATATGCCACTGGATGTCCCTGTTGAGTAAGAACTTCCCCAATAGCATAGTCAGAGGCATCTGTCTCGATCTCAAATGGTTGTTGCAAGTCTGGTAATGTGCGTACTAGGGCAGAACAAAGGCGATTTTTCAATTCTGTAAATGCCTTCTGTTGAGATTCCAACTAAAATAATTTTTCTCTCACTTCTCCCTTTGTGACTTGACTCAAGGGCCAAGTGATATGAGAGAATCCCAACACGAACCTATGGTAGAAATTAGCAAGACCCAGAAAGTTGTGAAGCTCTATTATAGTGGTTGGGGCTGGCCAATCTCGAATGACTTGGATCTTGGTTGGATCCACATGCCCCCACCCCCTTCATCAATAATTTATCCCAGATATTGAGCCTGGGTCATGCCAAAAGTGCACTTCTCCAAATTGGCACACAACTTGTGTTGCCGCAGTATTTGGAGGACTTGTCGGATGTGGTGGAGGTGCTCTTCCCAAGTCTGGCTGAAGATCAGAATGTCATCCAAGTACACCACTACAAATGAGCTGCTAAATGGCTGCAAGATGTTGTCCATCAACCTCATGAAGGTTGCGGGAGCATTCTTCAACCTGAAAGGCATGACCAGCCATTCGAAAAGGCCTTCCTTGGCTTTGAAGGCAGACTTCCACACATCAGAGGGTTCGATTGGTACTTGGTGATACCTAGACTTCAAGTCGATCTTGCTGAAATATTTTGCCCCTTTGAGTTGGTCCAAAAGGTCATCAATCCATGGGATCGGGTACCTATTCCAGACAGTGATCTTGTTAAGTTTCCGATAGTCAATACAGAGTCTCCACGTCCCATCCTTCTTCTGTACCAACACGATCGGGCTCCCACGGGGTGATGAACTTGGTTGGATGTGACCTTTTTGCAACAGCTCCTGAATCTGCCTCTTGATTTCATCGTTCTCCAGAACAGAGTGCCAATAGATCGGTCCATTGGGTAGTGGCGCACATGGGGTCAGATCAATCAGGTGCTTGACCTAACAGTGCAGAGGAACCCTTGTGGGTGAGGTGAAGATGTCCCCATACTCCACCACAACCTTTTCCATTTGTTGTTGTCGTGCAGAGGAGCCCTGTCTGGAGGTCGTGGCCACAATATTCTTCTTGCCCTGGGGGCAGATCATCAGAAAAATGAATTTCCTGGTTTGGGAATTGAGCTTACTGCATTCTTTTGCAGTAACCAAAGGGATAGCGGCAGGAGGTGGTACCTCTGGTATCCTGTAAAACTTATTTCCCAAAGTAACAATAACAGCGCGAGGCCGAGACTCATACACAGCATGACACTTCCACAAGTATGGTTGTTCTAATAATACATCAGAAACATCAATATGAGCAATGTCACATAATACCTCATCCATGAAGGGCTTGATGCTATAGGGAAGGCGGCACTGTTGGCTGGTGCGGAGATCTCGTCCTTGGTTAAGCCACCCAATGGTGTATGGATGTGGGTGAGCTATGGTCGGCAAGCCCAACCACTTCACGGTGTCTCCTGAAATGAGGTTCTTTTGGCTCCCATTATCGACAATGAACTGTACCGGGGAGCCCTTTACCCACATCTGGGAGTAGAAGAGACATTCCTCCTCCTCTGGATCTTCCGGTTTCTCCTTCTAGATCTTCATAGTGGCAACAGTGGCGTTGGGCTCCACATCAATAATCTGTTCTCCTTTGTCATTCCCCTTGTCAGGTTCTGATTCAGAGTCGGAGCATGCATCTGACTTAGAAGCCCTCATCTCAGCCACCAGCGACTGCTTGGCCCAACACTCACTTGTGTTGTGAGTGGAGCTCTTATGGAACTCACACCACTTTCCCGTGTCCTTCTTTGTCTTTGCAGTGCTGTTCTTTGCTTGTGTCTTTGACAGGTTGTCTTGACCTGCCATGCCTTGGATTTTTCCTTTGTTCTGTGGTTTGGGAGCAGCTTTCCCTTTCTTTTGATTCAAATATCCAAAGTCTCGCTTCTTCTATTTGAATTTATGCTTAATCTTGGCAACATACCGGTATGTCGTACCAAGCGAGGAGATGTCGAGGAACTCCATTTCCTCCTGAATGTATCTGTGCAAACAACTGCAATACTTTAGCACCAAATGTTTCTCTAATCCTTGATACCCAAATTTTTGCACAGGGTATGGAACATATTCGTCAGCTCATGCACATCTTGATCCCTTTGTTTTTGCAACGTGGTCCATTGTATGTACTTGTCCTCATAGCTCCCCACGAGATAGTATTGTTCCTTAATGGCGTCTCGGAAAGAATTTCAAGTGGGTACGACCGAGAAAAAAGAGGGTTTTGTCTCGTCCTTTTTATCACAGTAGGTTTCCCACCAATCCTTGATATGGAGGGTAGCTTTGAGGAGTGCAAAAATAATCTTCTCCCGGTCGGGAAAGTCATGAACTGAGAAATATCCTTCTAATAGATTCAACCATCTATCTATGGCATCTCCATCTATTTGAACCTAAAATATGGGAATGTCAAAATTTATTTGAACCTTAAAGGGATTCACACCTCCAGAGTGGCTGCTGGATGTAGATGTGCTGTTGTTGGGCAGTCGTTGAAGGATCTGGGAAAGTTATCCATCATCGCGTTCCTTTGTTTTTCGAGGGCCTCCTCAAGAAATATTTTGATAGGATCTCATGCTCCCTCATCTTTATTTTCGTCCCCCATGGGTGTCCGTCGGGGTTTGCGAGGCTGATCTTGCAAAGGTTCCACCAGATTGAGCCCTAACTCCTTATACCTTGACCTCGTTGGGGACATGCAAAGAAGGAAAGTAGATCGCTCTGATACCACTAATCCAAATTTATGCAGGAACGCAATAGAATAAACATATAACCATTAATATCAAAGAACTGAAATTTGCTTACAGACAGGATGGAAATAAACTAGCTAGGGCGCTGGTAGCTATCTCTGAGAAGAGATGTGGCAGCTACAGGCCTCTGAACTGAGTTACAATGAGGCTCAAGGGCCTATTTATTATTTAGAAACAATGGAAAACCCTAAACATCCAAAACCATAACCCTAGGAGATGAAGTTCCAAAACTATGGGCCTTGTTTGGGTAAATTGGTGTTTCAACTTCTCGGGGACGTAACTTTGGCATACAATCTCCGTTTAATGTGAACCATACCTCGTTAGAAAGATCTATTTGAGGAATAAAATTTTTGAGTGAGAAACATGGTTCATGGACCCATGTTGATGGACCATGTTGCTCCCTGTTTTCCCAAAAAACGTCGTTTAGGGCCTCAAAATGGCTTTGAAAGTTCAAGACCTGAAAAGCTGCTAAAAATAATAAATTGTGCCGAAACTGAAAAACTGAAAGAGAAAATGGTGGGGTCCCAAGTGGAATAGGCAGGTGACCACCAATATCCACCTGGATCAGCCTCTCTCCTCTTTGATATGTGAGAGGAAAAGGTTTAACATGTTTCATTTTCATATCTTCATCATTGTTGACCTTAAGATTGCTTTTCTTCTTATCAATGATATTTGCATTTGTGTCTTCTTAATTTTGTTCTTGACTGCCTTCTTGAGATTCATTTTCATTGTACTCCATGCTAATATCATTGTCATGACTTTCACCACTATCATCAATCTCTTGACTGCTTTTTGGGTTCATGGGGTCACTGCTGTCACTATTATTAGGGCTATCAGTCATCATATTTTCTTCATTACCTTCATGACTGTCATTAGCCGCTCCTTGACTTTCTGCACCATTGTTATCTTCATTTTGTTTATCTGTGTTATCTTCTTTATCACTGCTTTGGTCTCCCTTACTTTCCCTATCTTCATAACTGCCTATGTCTTTAAACTCTGCCCTTTCACTATCTGTTTCTACTTCATTAGTCTCTGTCTTCATAACTGCCTATGTCTTTAAACTCTTCCCTTTCACTATCTATTTCTTCTTCATTAGTCTCTGTCTTCTCTTGTTCTTCTATATTTTCTTCTTCATAATCTGCCCCTGTCTCTATATCTTCATTGTTTTTAGCCTCTGTATTGTCCTCTCTATCACTGACCTTGTCCTCATAATCTTCCTCTTCATCTATTTCTTCTTCATTGTTATTTTCTATGGGGTCACTGTTAGAGGGACCTTCATCAGTGTCTCCATCACTGTCTTGAGCATTTTCATCATTGTCATTGTTTTTCCCACTACCATTTTCTTCATCTCTGCCTCTGTCTCTTCTTCTAATTCTATCTTTTCATCATTTGTCCCTTCTTCATTTGTCTCTTCTTCATTGCTTGCATCTTGATCACAGTCATGATCTTCTACATATTTTTCCATTCCATCTTCTTCTTCATCCTCATTTGGCTCACTACCTTCTTCTTCTTTTTCACTGTTCTACTCATCTCCTTTGCCCTCATCATCCTCTTCATTATCTATGTCTTCATTATGACTGTCATGGTATGTTTCCTCATGACTATCACTTTCTGCCTCACCATTTGTTTCGTATTCCTCATTATCACTTTCTTCATTTTCATTTTTCTCTTCCTCATCATTTGTTTCTTCCTCTTGACTTTCATTTTCTTCTTGGGAAGAGGATTCATGTGTGGATGAGGAATCATGGTCAGTGGGGTTTGATGGAGGAAGGGAGGAAGGTAGATGAGATGATGAGTGTAAACTCTGCAGAGGAAGAGGCTGTGGATTGGTGAAAACATCATGGGTGATGAATACTTCCCATGAGATACCCTGTTGCTGTAACTGATGCAAAACAATCATTTTGATAAGTGAATGGTGAAAAAGACTCGGAATCTGTTGGGAAGGAGGTCTCTTTTGCACAATTTATGACATCTTATCAATACTTCTAAAAAGGTAATAGGGAAAATGTTGCATCTCGGCCTTAGTGAAGTGCATGCGTAGTCTCACATGGTAGGAAAAAATCCTAGAAAACCTACCCTGGTAGGTGAAGTACTTCATGATGAGTTTCATTAAGGGCACATATCTCTCCAACATATGTGGAAATGGAAAAATGGATTTGCAATCAGCTTGGTATCTAGTTTTTAAGAAAGGATGAAAATGACTTAGGTCTAAATTCATCTGCTTGAACCATTTTTCTCCCAGGCAAGGTATCCCAGAGGCCATGGCAATTGTATTATTGGTCAGCTCAAAATTTACTCCAGCTAGATGCACTTGATGATCATGGAGGTTGAGGATGAAAAGTCTAGTGAACTCAGGGTGACTTTGGACTATTTGTACTTTCTCACAGAAGTCAAAGAAACCTAACTCTTGAAAATTTGCAGCTGCTGTAGGGGAGGATGTCAATTCCTTAGTGTTTATACGCTCAAACTTGTTGACACTCCCACCCTTTCTCTGCTATCCTCTAGGCCTTTTCCCTTCCTCACCACTGTCAACACTGCCTTCTCTAGGCATTTTATCCTTTACTCTTCTCTTAAAACCAAAAACCCTGCAAAATGTTTATGAAAGGATATGGAGAGGGCAAGTGATATGATAATGAGAAAGGCAATGATTTGAAAATTTGGAGGGGAAATGATGAGTGAAGAAGGACACCTTGGGCCTCAGTGTGTTTTCAGCATGTAGGTGGATGGATGCTCTTCATTCAGCAATGTTTTTTAGCATGGGGATCCTGTTGGGGTTCCTATGTTTTGGCTAGATTAGCAAAACAAAAAGATAAGGCAACATCAAACCACTTTGGGACTCAAGGATCTAGCCCTCCTGAATCCAGAGAGGGATCTCTCTATGAATGAGTTTGAAGATGTGATCTTTGAAACCTAAAATGTGGTATTAGGCTAGTTATGAAGAGCATGGGTTTTGTTTGTTTGTTTTTTGGTTGGGAAAAGACATGATGAAGGTGAAGGCAATTCAAAATAAAGGGTGAAGATGTCTGCAAGTGAAGGAATGATTCGGTTGACAAAAAAGGCAAAGACAGTTTTAACCCATTGGGCTATGGAGTCATAGGAGGGTTTTAATTGGATAGCAAGGTTCAAGAAGGATCCATGGGGCAAGTCACTTATGTCAAAGGATCTCTTAAGTTGATTTTATGGAATGAAATAGATAGGAAATGGAGGATAAAACAAATGAAGAACATTGAACAGCCTAAGATCAAGTAAGTGCTTTCAAACTATTTTGCTTCGACATGTACTTAGGAAAAAAATAAAAGTATTCTGAGATCAGGTAAGTTCTTTTAAACCAGCCTGCATTGAAGTACTTTCAGTTGGAAAACATCTTTAAAACAGTTAGAATAGCTTAAGATCGGGTGAGTGCTTTCAAAATACCCTACTTTCAGCATATTCTATAAGCAAAACACAGATAACAGTCACAAAGAGAAATTTAGATCAGGCAAGTGCTTTGAAACCAACCTGCTTCAATATACTCTAAAGGAAACACAGATAATAATCACAAAGAGCAATCTAGATCAGGCAAGTGCTTTGAAACCAACCTGCTTCAATATACCCTTTAAAGAGAACTTTCGAATGAAGAAAACATAGAAATAAAGCTTTCAATAAGAGTAGGGTACTATTAAGAGTAAATCCTAGCTCTACATTTGCTATTCTTTATCGGAGAAAGTGGACAGAGTGAAAAAATTGAAGAGAATAACCATTGAAAGTGAAAAACACATCACCATTGACATAAAGAAGGATCCCATAAATCAGCGGCTTGTATTTGATGTTCAAACCAATTACAATCGGCAAGCCCGGTGGGTCTCTACAACTTCAAACTTCTCATATCAGCTTATGTATCTTCAAGTTGCAAACAGGGCAACAGTAGCTTTAGAAAACTATTATATGCATTCAGATGTCCCGAGACCAACAATTGATCATCTTCTACAGAAGTATTTATAGAATAATGAGGAGGTGGGATCTAATAATAGATCTCGTGAGTCAATTAATACAAACTTAATACTTCCCGGCCCTTTGAGGGGCTCGATGAAGAAATTTACAGATGTTTATTTGCATTAATTGATTTACGTTTATGAATTAAGCTCGGTGGGAGCCTTTTTTGACTTTTGAGGCTTGGTGTCATGTTGAAATAACTATGTTTTTTCTCTTCGAGGCCTAATGATTGAAAAGATTTGTTTCTGGGTTGTTCTTAATGTTTAAAAATAGTTTTTCCGACAATTAGAGATAAGATCTTTGATTTGTATTAATTATTCAGCTGTCTTCAGGCAAACACCTCTTGTTCAGGTAATGACTAAGCCTTCTTTGATTTCTGTGAGGCTGCAGGTGCCTTTAGGAGTTGGAGAGGGTTCGATTGGCCTCTGCTTGTGGCAGTGGAGGCTTTCTCGGATCGACAGATGTCTTCGTCTCTTCCTAAAACACCTTTAAGTTACTTGAGATCTATGTTTTAGTTCTGATCAGGCTTATCCTGTGTCTTTTGGTATTTATGACGTCTTTATCCATGGATTTAGGCTTTTGATTTGCTGAATGTGTGCCTTAATCCTTCAAACTATGCTAGGAAATCTTCAAACATGAGTTTCTGCTTTGGCTTAGATCTTTTAACACTGATACTCTTTGCTTCTTTTATGTATTGTTGTGTCTTGTTGATGTGCAGGCTGCGCAGGGCTCATATGGCATCAATGCCTCATGAAACATTGACAAGACGTGGAGTTTTAGTCCAGCGAATGGTTCCCTTATGATGAATCAAAGGCCTGGGAATCATCATTCCCAGCCTTCGGCTTTTCTTTTAATATAATGGAAAACCATTAATCACCTGCAAAACACGAAACTAATTAATAAATCCTGCGTTTTGGTTTAAACTGCTTCAGAGGGCGTGGGAAGAGAGCAGGGCCATCGGATGGCATCATCCAATGGTTGGGATTCATTAGAGGCGGTCAAAGGGAAGTGGAGGAAGAGAATAAATCAGAGTCGTCGATCGCGCGGAGATCGACGGTGGGGATTAGTCGAAAAGCATAAAGTTGAAAGGTGAGAGGCAATGGAATAATGCGGGAAAGATCTGGACTGTTTGATCTGGACATGTGGACAGTCCAGATCCAATCGGAGGATCGAAATCAGTGGGGGAAAGAGGGAGGGTGTAACGAAAATTGCTGATGCGATTGCGCGATCGAGGAGGGCTGATGTGATTGTGCGATCGGGGAGGGCCGATGTGATTGTGCTATCAGGCCATCACAATCGGAGGTGGCATGAAATGGAAACACGCCTATCAAAAATTTGCAATGTGATATTGCGTGGGCCGTTTTATCGGCTCAAGATCAACGGTGGAGATTTGTTTTTATCATACATGGCGGAAAACCTGAATACTTCATGAAAACCCAAATTTTCAATATAAAACAAAATTTTGCTATCGGGCAGAATATGTACGTAATGATATGGATAGGCACCCGACTACGGGGCCTTTGGTCTCTGTGAAATATAATATGCCCGAGGCGTATATATAAAGGGCCAATCGAATCGGAACTGTCGGGCCCGGTATTTCAATCTAACCATTTGATACTTGCGATCGGGGAGGGCCGATGTGATGGTGCGATTGGGCCATTGCAATCAGAGCCTCGGGCTTGGTCATTTTGATCTAACCATTTGAAACTGGCGATGTGATTAAGCACCTTGGGTCTTAGACTCTTGGTCCCAGGTGGAGGCCATATGGAACAAAAAGTAGAGGGGGCGGAGTTTAATCAAAAGGGATTTAATCGCATCGGGACTTTGAAACAGGGCAAATAGACTTGCGCGCTGGGATTTTGCGATGTGATTAGCACTGAGAGGGGTTAGCGCTTGGTCTACATGGAATGATAATATGATAAGGGGATATAATGCACAGGGTTAATCACAATCGAGACTTCGATCTTGGTCTTTCAATCTAACCATTCAAACTTTGCGATGCGATTAAGCACTTGAATGGCTAACGCTTGGTTCTAGCGCTGGGGCACATGGAGGGGAAGTGGTTTAAGGCTTAGCCCGAGGGGGCTTAAGTTTGTAATAAAAAAAAGGCACTTTTTATGGATTTTCCATGGATTTTAAAAGGATTTTAGGTTTTCAGCAGAGTTCAGAAAGGAATTTTAAACTCTGCAAAGGAGATTTTATGAAGGGGAGATGAGGAAAATGGAAAATAGAGGAAAATTATGGGGAAAAAGAGAATAAAAAATGAAGGTTAGTTTCTGAGTGGGGGAAGGGGAAAAAGGGGATTTTGCAGTAGTCTTTTCTCATGGAATGTTTAATAGAATTTCTGGGTTCTGAAGGGAAACAGCAGTGAATATTTTTAGACAAGGGCATGAGGTCTTCAAGAGGCTTCAAGAGATAATATTTTGGCAATGAAACTATTTGTTGAAGGCTAAAAAATGTTTTGGCCACCTTTTGATAGAACAAATTTTATAGGTGCTCCACTTGGGGATGGTGCTTTCTTGAAGGCAAAAAGAAATTCAGACGTGCATTTCTTTGGGAGGCTGATCAGTGCCTCATCCATTGGGCTACCTTCTTTGCTTGGATGATCTTCTTTTTTCTGAAAACATATTAGCAGCTAGGAAAAACAATGGATCTTCATTAACTAGCTTTCTACCTACCCAATCCTACTGATCTAACATTTTTTCTTCATTAGAGTGCTCTTAGATTGGCAAACTCTTTTACAACATTTATTCTTTTGAAAACAGGAAATCTAATCTATTTCTACTCCTTATTTCTCCATGAAATCAGATTAAACAGTTGAGTTCATATGTTTCTCTACCTAATCTACTAATCTGTTAGGATTAAACAGTCTAACAGATTTTATTCTCTAAATTCTACAACAGAAATTTAAAATAAGTCAAGTCAAGATTAAGCTATTTGACTTGCTGTGATCTATGGCATGAAAAACAAGCTGCACATAGATATTAATTTTGCAGAATATTTTAGAACAAAATGGAAGGCTTAAGATCTGAAAGTTTCTTATCATGGCCTTCTCTTCTCTTTACAGTTCTGTTTTTACTTTTGTTTGAATTGTTCCTTCTTTGTCTGACTGGTTCAGATTTTGAGCTGATTAGAACCATATTTACCTCTGTTTTGACTCAACATTAAAAATAGATCGGAGTCAATTCTTGCTTGGAAACTTAGGTTCAGGTTTTGAGCATGTTTGAACGTTTAATTTCTATCCTAATCCATCTACTGATAAGCCAAGTTTAAATAGTTTGGCAAATCGAATTCACTATCCTATCAGCAGTAAATTTAAAACTAATTAGTCAAGATTAGGCTGTTTGACTAACTAGAAGTGTGTTTTCAGGAGTGGCATTTAGGCTTGCACACTTTCAGAATTTATTTCTCTTTTTGGTATGGGGTTGTACCTTTATTGTTTTCACAATCTGCCCTCTTTTCTTTTTCTATTGTTTTTTATATTTTTCTTTTTATGAAACTGAACAAAGCAATGGTATTTACAATGGAAATGAAAGCTTTAAAATCGAACTCAGCAGTAGTAATGCTTGAGCACCCTGCCATTGACAGGACCCCCAAACAGATCTGTGCCATCTAACTCTTACAGAAAAAAGGCATTTGGACCAATGGTGCACTGAATAATGTAAGGACCTTGCCACAAACTGTCAAATTTGCCATGTTTACCCTTATCTTCTCTTCTGGAGTCCCACTTGAGTACCTTGTCTCCAATATTGAAGTCACGAGCCTTTTTTCTCTTGTCAAACAACTTCTTTATGTTCTCTTGCACCCTTTGAGCTCTGTTGTAGACCTCTTCCCTTGTCTGCTGGAGATGTATTGTCTGATTAATCCTCCTTATCATGCTGTCCTCTTCTGACTGTATTTCTTGGATTAGTTTTATCACTGGTACACCTAGACTGGTAGGAAACACTGCATCTGCTCCATAAACAAGTTGGAAAGGGGACATTCCGATGGAATTCTTTGTGGTCAACCTGTCTGCCCACAAAGCATGCACCAACTTGTTATGCCATGATTTTTTATTTTCCTCAAGCAGTTTCTTGATGATGGTCACCAAACTTTTATTTGATGATTCTGCTAGCCCATTACCTTGAGGGTAATAAGCAGTAGAATGACCGAGTGTAATCTGATACCTGTGACATAAATCAATCATCTTTTTGGAACCGAAAGCAGCAACATTATCAGTAATAATCTTCCTAGGGCAGCCGAATCTAGACAGGATATGGTCTTCAAGAAATTTTATAATGACAGAATCTGTGGCATTCCTAGAAGGGATGGCCTCTATCCACTTTGTGAAGTAGTCAGTGGCTATGAGAATCCATTTGTGTTGGGCAGATGAAGCAGGATGGACTTCTCCAATGAAATCTAGGCCCCACTGTTGAAAAGGAGCTTCAACAGTGATAGGTTGTAATGGTAAAGGAAGGAGTTTTCTTTTGCCCTCAAAAACTTAGCACTTGTGACAGGAAACTATCATTTTATGGACATCTTGGAAGAGGGTGGGCCAGTAATAGCCAGCTCTAAGGATTTTATTGGCTGTGGTTTTCCAGTAGAGATGACCTCCACACTCTCCTTCATGGAATTCATGCTTGATCCTCTCTGCATCAACTTCAGGCAAACATTTAAGCAACAAACCATTAGCATTTTTCCAATATAAACATTCATTTAAAATGCAATAATTCCTAGCTTTCAACTTTAAAAACCTTGCCTTTGTTTTTGATAAATCAGGAGGAGCATTAAGATTTGTAAGTACATACAAAATATCAGCATACCAAGGTGAGTTTTGGAACTGCTCTTCCACAGTGGGAGAAGGTAATTCTTCCTGTTCATCCAAGGCATCTACCATGTTAATGTCAAGGGCTTGTAGGTTAGATTCAACCATTAATTGAGCTAAGCCCTGACCTTTAATGAGTCTGGTGGGTTTGATTTCCAAATCATACTCTAATATTACAAAAATCCATTTGCCCCTCTTTCCATCCGGGTCTTGTAACAAGATGTCTTTTACCACTATGTTAGGCACATAAGCAATGATGTGGGAATGTAGAATATACACCCTGAAGTCTTTTAAGGCCTTTACCAAAGCATAGGCTTGTTTTTCCATTATGTTATATTTCAAGGGTGCATCCCTTAAAGCCTTGCTGAAAAAAGAAATAGGTTGTTCCTGTCCCTCTGGGTTTTTCTGCAACAGGACTGCAGCCACGGTATGTTCTGAGGCAAAGGAGAAAATAAGGAAATCTTTTGAAAAGTCTGGGCTGATTAGGACTGGTGCCCGAGTGATTGCATTTTTTACCAATTCGAAGAATCTTTCAGATTCTACAGTCCACTTCACTCCTACTTCTTTTTTGAGCATGTTAGTTATGTTTCTAAGGAGCTCCGCTAAGTTGGGAATAAACCTCCTTAAGAAGTTAATTTTTCCAATAAAGGACTGCAATTCTTTTATGTTCCTTGGGTGGCTAATCCATAGTATTCCCTCAACTCTTTTTGGATCTATTTTAATCCCCTTTTCTTATATAATATGGCCAAGAATTTTACCCTCTTGTAGGCCAAATACTGTCTTTTTGGGATTTAAAGATAGCCCAAATCTTCTGCATTTTTCAAAGACCTTTCTTAGATGTTTAAGGTGTTCTTCATCAGATTTGGAATAGACTGTTATGTCATCAAGGTAAATTACAATGAAGTACCCTATTTCCTCTGAAAAAGCAATGTCCATGGTCTTTTGAAAAGTGGCCCCAGCATTCATTAATCAAAAAGGCATTTTCACATACATGAAAGTGCCCCAAGGAGTGGTGAAAGCTGTCTTGAGTTGGTCTTCTGGGAGTATTAAAAATTGGTTATATCCTGAAAAACCATCTAATAGAGAAATCCTCTTTGAACCAACTACCCTTTGTAGGATGTGTTCCATTTTGGGTAAAGGGTAATTGTCCTTTAGGGAGGCTTTGTTAAGGTTTCTGAAATCAATGCATAGTCTGATTTTTCCTGTCTTTTTCCTCACAGCTACAAGGTTAGAAACCCAATCTGAAAACCTTACAGGCACAATGATTCTTGCCTCATACATTTTCTTGATTTCCTTTTCCACTAGAGGCAGTTGTATTGGATTAATTCGATGCAGTTTTTGCCTAAAGGGTTTTTGGTTTTCTTTCAATGGGATCTTGTGCTGGATTATTTCTGTATCATAGGCTTTTAAGTCTTCATAGATCCAGGCAAACACATCGAAAAACTCTTTAAATAAGTCAATGTATTTCTTTTTCATGTCTGTTGGCAAGGACCTAGCTATTTTAATCATTTTAGGCTGATCTTTGGTGCCTACATTGCATTCCTTGACATCAGACTTTGTGTATTCTACAGTGGGTTTCTTTGCTACGTCATTAAAATAAAAAAGGTCTTCTAATGGTGCTAGCCCCCTAGGTATGTTCTTGTCTTTTGACAGCAGTACCTCAATGTCTTCGTTTTCTGTGTCCTCGTACTCTTCAGTATGAGTTCCAAGTTTTTTAGTTAACATGTTGATTTTTACGGGACCGGATGGTTTTTATTCTTCAGGGGGTCTTCGTTTAGGCAATTTTCATCGGATTTAGAATCTGGATCAGATAATTCAAAGTCGTTCTTGCCAAGCAGGAAATCCTCTGTCTGCTTGTTGCCCTCAAAGACCTGCCAATATTTCTCATTATCTGGCACTGCAGGCCTATATTTTGTTCGAATGATGATCTGTTTGTCACTAGGTGATTCCTGGCATGAACTAGCAACGCAGGCCAATCCGTTTGCAATTATGTTTTGACTCCTCGGGACAAACACGAGTTCATACTTTGTAAACGTTTTCAGGAAATCCATGGCATTATTTCTGTATACCCTTAGTCTAGGATGCTTAACGGCATATTTTCCATTTAGCTGTTTGATGACTAATTCTAAGTCTCCCTGAACAATGATCTTCTTGGCTCCTAGTTCTTTCAATAGACGCAATCCTAGGATGAGAGCCTCATACTCTGTGATGTTGTTAGTGCATTTGAAATCTAGCCTGAAAGCATGGCTCTCGGAGCAATTGTTTTCAGTGTCGACCAACCATACCCCAGCTCCAACACTCTTTTTAGTACAAGACCCATCGAAGTTCATGCACCATAAGGGATTTTTTGTAGAGTTAACATTGTTTTCATCCCTATTGCCTTGTTCATCATTATGTTCTGTTTTGAGATTTTCAACATGTCATGATGGGTCTCGTTCCTCAGGATTTTCATAGAGTTCAACGTGACGAGTAGTCCTAGCCTTTCCATTATCACCTTTGGCATAAGGTTGTGTGAGGCTCCAGAGACATGCATAGCATTATGCAGGATTTTGTCATGGATATTGAGGCTGACATAAAAAGGAGGTACTACCCCTTCTTGAAATTTCCCTTCAATTTTTGGGCCGAAAAACAAGAGAGCTGGTTGCTCATCATTCAAATTGACGGTGTCACTTTTTTCTCCTAAGTTCAAAGCTTTCAAAATTTGACTGTTATATACATCTTGGGTGACTAACTCAATGAGAGGGAATGGAATTTTAATTTTGGCAATCTCACTTTCCAAATTAAAAGCAGACTGACTCTTTGAAAGGTTTAATTCTATCTTGTTGGACACCGTTTTATTAGTAATATCAGGTTGTTGATTTTCAGTGTGTACAATGTTTGAAGCTGTTTTATCAGGAGCATTAGCTGCAATGCTAGTGCTGCTAGGTTCTTGACTTGATTTGTCACTTGTTTGGATGTCCTTATCCTTGTTTTTACCAGAATTCTCATCTGCGAATTTACTGCTTTCAACAGTCACTTCAAGAGTCTTTCTAGGCTTTTTCTTAATGGTGATTTCAGAGGCCTTTGGTTTGGGATCATCTATGTTCTTTTTTCTCCTGAGGTCATATTGTTCTCGGACCTGCATGATGACATTTTCGAATCCTAACCTATATTCCTCAGTTTCCAACTCTTCCTCGTCCCAATGCAAGTATGAGGCCTAGTTTTCTTCTGTGGGGAAAGTATGGTCTAGTTCATCCACATCCATCATATTCATGTTAGTTTCCTCTGACTCCTCTATTATTCCTTCATCCTCATCAAGGAAGTTCTCTTGAAATGGAGGGATGACCTTTTGATCAGAATCTCTTTGTCTATTTGGGGGGTTATTTCTCCTAAAGTTCTAGTTTTGATTTTGGTTCCTATTCTGATCGCTGACTTGGATAGTCAAATTTTCTACCATTTTTCTTAGTCTCTCCATGGTTTTGGCTAGACTATCATATTTGGGATCAGATGCAGAAGAAATGTTGTCATCCCTATAGGTTACCTTTTTCTCAGCCCTCATCCTGGCTCTTTTCTCAATCAAGTTTGCCTCAACACTCACTGCTCCTTTCTGTATGTCTTCCAATGTATTATAATCTCTCTCCCTAAGCTGGTAAGCCATATCAGCATCGAAGCCTTCAGGGTATTTCACTAGGGCCATTCCTTGGGGAGGTTTCATGTGTGGTGGAAGAGCATTGTAGATACTATTAAATATTGTAGAGTAATCTTGGACACTCTCTCCTGGATTTCTTTTAAGATTCTTATATTCAGCTAGGATTTGGAGAGGGTTGCTTCTAACTTCCCATTTGTTTATGAAAGTTTGATGTAAGGCGGGAAGATCATTAATGCTATTAGGAGGCAAAGCTTTAAACCATTTCTTCACTTCTCCTCCTAAACTCTGAGCGAAGATCCTCATCTTAATTGTTTCATCCTCTATTTCCATGTAGTTAAAGGCATCTCCCATTCTATCTACATGGTGTTTAGCGATGGTGGATTCTTTACTAGTGAAATGAGGAATCTTAGACTGATATTCATTGGGTAAAGGAGCTAAAGGCTGGGGCAGCACCAAGGGGGCATACCATGCTGCCATGATTGGAGGTGGAGGTGGATTCATGAGAGATGGATTAACCAAAGGGACAGTGGGCTGGGGTGGAGTGGTTTGGACAGTGGATGTTGGATGAACAAATGTGGATAGACTAGGGATAGATTGCTGAGCTGATCTTGGATGAGAAAGACCTAAATTAAGAAGGAAATGCAAATTAGGTAGTGTGGTTTCTCTACTACTAGGATGTTCACTTTGTTCCGAGGATGAAAGTGAATCTAGCTAATCTAAATCGTCGAGTGACCGTGTTCTAAATGGATTTCTCAGGTCTACTTGTGATTGTTGTAGAGCTGCAATATTTTCAGGAACTGAATTAGCTCTCAAGGATGATTTGAAAACAGTTGAGAATTTAGGAGGCTTCCTAAGTAATCTTTCAGGGTTATCAACTATCTCAGGTGGGTTTGGGTCAGGGTGAGCTCTAGTATGAATCTTTCTAGGAGCCACTATGCTGTGTTTTTTAGACCCAACTAAACAAGAAAGGTGTTAACCAGATATGACAATATTTGAGAGGTTAACTGATATTTTGATAAAAAAAATTAATCCTAAAGCCCTCTTACTGATTTTGAATGATTTTATAATGGTTACGGGTCCTCCCAGTGGAGTCTTAAGTTCTGTAGGATTGTGGAGTCGCCAAGTGGAAGTTTTTAACTCTTTTGGAGGTAAAACGTTTTATGGTCCACTACCATGTTTATTGAATACAAATTTGAAATATTTTTGGGTTTTCTAAGTTTCTGTGGTTGTATGGAAAACTAAGGAGTTTATAAAATCTGGCCAAGCAACTATGAACTCAAAAGATCCCCAGTGGAGTCGCCATTATGTTGGTGATGACAATGGGACACAGACCAATGTTAGCAGTTATGGACTCTCAGATTTTTTCTCCAGTGGAGTCACCATTATGTTGGTGACGATAATGGGACACAAGACTTGGTATTAGCAATTTAGGACACTCAGATTTTCCCTAGTGGAGTCGCCATTATGTTGGGGTTCCTATGTTTTTGCCAGATCGATAAAACCAAAAGATAAGACAACATCAAACCGCTTTGGGACTCAAGGATCTAGCCCTTCTGAATCTAGAGAGGGATCTCTCTATGAATGAGTTTAAAGATGTGATATTTGAAACCTGAAATGTGGTATTAGGCTAGTTATGAAGAGCATGGGTTTTTTTTGTTTGTTTTTTGGTTGGGCAAAGACGTGATGAAGGTGAAGGTAGTTCAAAACAAAGGGTGAAGATGTATGCAAGTGAAGGAATGATTCGGTTGACAGAAAAGGCAAAGACAGTTTTAACCCAGTGGGCTATGGAGTCATAGGAGGATTTTAATTGGACAACAAGGTTCAAGAAGGATCCATGGGGCAAGTCACTTATGTCAAAGGATCTCTTAAGTTGATTTTATGGAATGAAACAGATAGGAAATGGAGAATAAAAAAAATGAAGAACAGTGAACAGCCTAAGATCAAGTAAGTTCTTTCAAACTATTTTTCTTCGTCATGTACTTAGGAAAAACATAAAAGTATTATGAGATCAGGTAAGTGCTTTTAAACCAGCCTGCATTGAAGTAATTTCAGTTGGAAAACATCTTAAAAATAGTTAGAATAGCTTAAGATCAGGTGAGTGCTTTCAAACTACCCTGCTTTCAGCATATTCTATAAGAAAAACACAGATAACAGTCACAAAGAGAAATTTAGATCAGGCAAGTGCTTTGAAACCAACCTGCTTCAATATACTCTAAAGGAAACACAGATAATAATCACAAAGAGAAATCTAGATCAGGCAAGTGATTTGAAACCAACCTGCTTCAATATACCCTTTAAAGAGAACTTTCGAATGAAGAAAACATAGAAATAAAGCTTCCAGTAAGAGTAGAATACTATTAAGAGTAAATCCTAGCTCTACATTTGTTGTTCTTTATCAGAGAAAGTGGACAGAGTGAAAACATTGAAGAGAATAACCATTGAAAGTGAAAAACACATCACCATTGACATAAATCAAGATCCATAAATCAGAAACTTGTATTTGATGTTCAAACCAGTTACAATTGGCAAGCCCGGTGGGTCTCTACAACTTCAAACTTCTCATATCAGCTTATGTATCTTCAAGTTGCAAACAGGGCAATAGTAGCTTTAGAAAACTATTATATGCATTCAGATGTCCCGAGACCAACAATTGCTCATCTTCTACAGAAGTATTTATAGAAGAATGAGGAGGTGGGATCTAATAATAGATCTCATGAGTAAATTAATACAGACTTAATACTTCCCGGATCTTTGAGGGGCTTGATGAAGAAATTTACAGATGTTTATCTGCATTAATTGATTTACGTTTATGAATTAAGCTCGGTGGGAGCCTTTTTTGACTTTTGAGGCTCGGTGTCATGTTGAAATAACTCTCTTTTTGCTCTTTGAGGCCTAATGATTGAAAATATTTGTTTCTGGGCTATTTTTAATCTTTAAAAATAGTTTTGCCGACAATTAGAGATAAGATCTTTGATTTGTATTAATTGTTCAGCTGTCTTCAAGAAAACACCTCTTGTTTAGGTAATGACTAAGCCTTCTTTGATTTTTGTGAGGCTATAGGTGCCTTTAGGAGCTGGAGAGGGTTCGATTGGCCTCTGCTTGTGGCGGTGGAGGCTTTCTCAGATCAACAGATGTCTTCGTATCTTCCTAAAACACCTTTAAGTTACTCGAGATCTATGTTTTAGGTCTGATCAGGCTTATCCTATGTCTTCTGGTCTTTATGACGTCTTTATCCATGGATTTAGGCTTTTGATTTGCTGAATGTGTGCCTTAATCCTTCAAACTGTACTAGGAAATCTTCAAACATGAGTTTCTACTTTGGCTTAGATCTTTTAACACTGATACTCTTTGCTTCTTTTATGTATTGCTGTGTCTTGTTGATGTGCAGGCCGCACAGGGCTCATATGGCATCAATGCCTCATGAAACATTGATGAGACGTGGAGTTTGAGTCCAGCGAATGGTTCCCTTTTGATGAATCAAAGGCCCAGGAATCGTCATTCCCAGCCTTCAGCTTTTCTTTTAATATAATTGAAAACCATTAATCACCTGCAAAACACGAAACTAATTAAGAAATCCTGCGTTTTGGTTTAAACTGCTTCAAAGGGCATGGGAAGAGAGCAAGGCTATCGGATGGCATCATCCAACAGTTGGGATTAATTAGAGGTGGTCAAAGGGGAGTGGAGGAAGAGAATAAATCAGAGCCGTCGATCACGCGGAGATCGACGGTGGGGATTAGTTGAAAAACATAAAGTGGAAAGGTGAGAGGTGATGGAATAATGAGGGAAAGATCTGGACCGTCTGATCTGGACATGTGGACGGTCCAGATTCAATCGGAGGATCACAATCGGCGGGGGAAAGAGGGAGGGTGTAACGAAAATCGCTGATGCGATTGCGCGATCGGGGAAGGCCGATACGATTGCGCGATCAGGGAGGGCCGATGCAATTGCGCGATCGAGGAGGGCCGATGCGATTGCGTGATCGGGCCATCGCAATCAGAGGTGGCATGAAATGGAAACACGCCTATCAAAAATTTTTGATGCGATATTGCGCAGGACATTTGATCGGCTCAAGATCAACGATGGAGATTTATTTTTATCATACATGGTAGAAAACCTTAATACTTCATGAAAACCCAAATTTTCAATATAAAACAAAGTTTTGCTGTCGGGCGGAATATGTATGTAATGATATGGATAGGCGCCCGACTACAGGGCCTTTGGTCTCTATGAAATATAATATGCCTGGGGCATATATATAAAAGGCCAATCGCATCGGAACTGTTGGGCCCGGTCTTTCAATCTAACCATTTGAAACTTGCGATCAGGGAGGGCCGATGCGATGGTGCGATTGGGCCATCACAATCGAAGCCTTGGGCTTGGTCTTTTTGATCTAACCATTTCAAACTTGCGATGCGATTAAGCGCCTTGGGACTTAGACTCTTGGTCCCAGGTGGAGGCCATATGGAACAAAAAGTGGAGGGGGCAGAGTTTAATCAAAAGGGATTTAATCACATCGGGACTTTGAAACAGGGAAAATAGACTTGCGCGCTGGGATTTTGCGATGCGATTAGTGCTGAGAGGGGTTAGTGCTTGGTCTACATGGAATGATAATATGATCGGGGGATATAATGCGCGTGGCTAATCACAATCGGGACTTCGATCTTGGTCTTTCAATCTAACCATTCAAACTTTGCAATGCGATTAAGCGCTTGAATGGCTAGCACTTGGTTCTAGCGCTGGGGCACATGGAGGGGAAGTGGTTTAAGGCTTAGCCTGAGGGGGCTTAAGTCTGTAATACAACAAAGGCATTTTTTATGGATTTTCCATGGATTTTAAAAGGATTTGAGGTTTTCGGCAGAGTTCAGAAAGGAGTTTTAAAATCTGCAAAGGAGATTGTATGAAGAGGAGATGAGGAAAATGGAAAATAGAGGAAAATGATGGGGGAAAAGAGAATAAAAAATGAAGGTTATTTTCTGAGTGGGGGAAGGGGAAAAAGGGGATTTTGCAGCAGTCTTTTCTCATGGAATTTTTAACAGAATTTCTGAGTTCTGAAGGGAAACAGCAGTGAATATTTTTAGACAAGGGCATGAGGTCTTCAAGAGGCTTCAAGAGATAACATTTTGGCAATGAAACTATTTCTTGAAGGCTAAAAAATGTTTTGGCCACCTTTTGATAGAACAAATTTTATAGGTGGCCAACAGACCCAAATTTTTGTTTTTTAGGGTTTTTACCTCTTTCTCTAAATTCACCCTTCAAAATAGCAAGAAAAAGGGTAAATAGGTCTAAATACCTCTTTATAATCCTTAGGAAGTGCTAAGCAAGAATTTGATAATTTCTGAGGCAGGTGGATGGCATGACCTTCCAAGGAAATCCTCCCATCTGATGAAAAACACACAGGAGCACAACATGGGCTAGTTGGGTGGCTTTTGCATGACCTGAATGGATAGGAGCGTAGAAGTCAGGTTATTGGGTGCCTCCTGCACACCCCTGCTCATAGCATTCAAGCTGTCGGGTGGCTTCTGCATGCCCCTGTGCGTAGTAGTTGGGTGGTCGGGTGGCTCCTGCACGCCCCTGCGCGTAGCATTTGGGTTGTTGGGTGGCTCCTGCACGCGGTTGAACAGACCAACGCGCAACGTTGGAGGTGAGGCTCGGGCATGTCGAGTGGCTTCTGCATGAGCAAGGGCACAACACGGTAGAGCTATTGAGTGGTGCACGGCTCGGGCCTGTCGGGTGAGCAGGGGCTCGAGCTGTCGGGTTTTGCATTCCGCATAGAGCACTCCCACAGGAATGTAGTGCCCCATTGCAAATTCTACAAAGTGCACGCATAGGCGCGTAGAACGTCTTCTCAGGCGTGTAGCGCAAGAATTTTCTGCCCGAACTCTGCCAGTTTTTTTAGATTTCTTCTCCTTTGAATGTTTTATCTCCTTTGTGCAAATGAAAAATGAGTTGGGTGGTGAATGATGATACTTTTATATCTTTGGAAAAATAAATTAAAGCTAGAAAACCACCTTTGCTAATGTTTTGCTTTTGGTATTTTCATTTCTTTGCTGATATTTCCTTTTCTTTTGCAGGTGGTGACTTTAAACAATAAAATGACCTTTTGGTAGTTGAATTGAAAACACAACCCTTTTCCTTCTAAGTTTTTTTTGAAAATGATATATTAGTTTTCCCAAAGGTTGTACATCATGCCTATTGTGTTTTTCATTGACCACTTCTAATCTATTGTAGGTTTCATAATAAAGTGTTTTATTTCCTTTGTCATTCTTTGGAATCTTGACAACTTTAGTCACTTAATCCGCAAACTCATGATTTTCTTGGTGTTCCATTTTGACATTTTGTCCTTATGATCTCTTTACTTTGACCATTTTGATGAATATTGACTGTACTTGAGAGTTTTGTCTCCCTCACACTGATATTCTTTGTTATTTCTCCCTTTGGCATAGTGAAAATGTTTTTCCTTGACAAACCATGTAAGTCACCTTGAACATCCTTTTTGAAAACCTCTTGCTGTCATGGTGGAGGTCCATCATTTTCCTTTTTAATAAACCTTCAATTTATGTTCAGTGATGCTGATGTACCTCTATCTTTGTATCATTTTTGCATGTACTCCTTACTGGGAAACACCTTTTAATCAGTCAGTTATAAAACCTTGATTTTCTTTGTTCATAGGCCTACTATCTCTCTCTTGCTGTGGTTTCTCTTAGGGATGTTTTACCCTTCTTAACTTACCTATTTTTCCATTGATTTCCCTCTTATTCATTCCTATAGAAATGTCTAAGATGGGAAACTATCTTTTGCAGAGGTTGTGCTTTGACCAAGGAGGTTCTTTCTTGAATAATTTTTGATATCCTTTGGACAATCATGAGCTAACCCTCCTTTTCATTTGATTTCATCTTTAGGCACATGTAAAACAATGAGTTTAGAAAACCAAAACAATGAGTAACGTATGAGACCCTACATGACCTATTGGGAGGCCTTTTAGACTTGGCCTTTAGATGAACACTTAACTTAGGGTTTGTAGGTGTAAAATAGAGTATTGACAAACCTTTATGCACTGTAATCCTAGAAACTGATAACTTTGATTTATCTAAAGTGCCTAGAAAGGTATCTTAAAACCACCAATGCTTGAGGCATTTGGTGAATAGGGGAAAAGGTTAGGCTACTTGGCAATCCAAGGTGCAAGTAGAAGGGTTAGGCAAGTAGAAATACAGTGGTAAGGTGAGAGGTGGCAAACATAGTGAGAATGAGTGGCATAAGTCCATGATTTGGTCTTCTGGGAGTGATAGGTTGGCCATGCCTTGATAGAGTAGTAGAACAGTGAAAAATGTATCCTAAGGATAATGAAGGCTGTGAGATTTCTAGTACTCACAAGATTCATGAATTTTGTTTCTAGAAATCTAGGATAAGCATTTAGTTATCTACAAAGGAAAAAATTACTGATGACTAACAGTGGTTCCACTTGGGGAGGGCAGCTCCTTTTCAGGAGGTGTCGGGAACTTTTAGATCTCTTGGTTTATGAAGACTAGTGCCTCATCCATTGGGAAGATTTTTCTTCTTTTCTTTTGCTAATGCTTGCTTGAAGTTGCGATCTTAACAATCTGAAAAAACATGATCTCTTCAACTCATCTCTACTTACCCAGTCTACTTTGTCTAGCATTTTTTCTTCCTTGGGTGCACTTAAACTGGCAAATCCCTCTCATTTATTTTCTTTTGAAAGAAAAAACAAACTATCTACTTTCTATCTTATTTCTTTCGAGAGTTCAGATTATGCTAATGAACTCTTTTTATTCTCTACCTAGACTAACTGACTGTCAAGATTGAACTGTATGACAAACTTCATTCTCTAAGCTATAGCCATGAAATTTAAAGCATGATTTGAACCAGGATTAGAAAATCTGATTCATCATGGGTTGTGGCATTAGTACAAGTTGCACACAAACATTATTTTCATAAAAAACAAAACTAGAAGGTATGAGGGTTGTGTTTCATCATTTTCTAATCATCCCTATCATTCTCTTTGGTTCATATTTAAGCATGTGGAACCAGTATCTTTCATTCCTAATCTATTTTATTTTGACAGGTCAAGCTTAAATGATTTGACCAGCATTCTTTCACTAACATATCAACAACAAATTGAAATCATGCTCAGCATGATTAGGCTATATGACTGAAAAAGACCTTCTTTTTGAACAAGTAGTGGCATTTAGGCTTGCACACTTTCAACATTACTATTTTTTGGGTATGGGGTTGTACTTGTTTTCAAATCTGCCCTCTTTTTTCATCTTTTCTCTATTTTTGAGTTTTTGTTTTTTCATTTTGGATCAGCATTCTAAGATTAAACAACTAGAAGATGCTTATAGTACTGAGCTTATTTTCATTCCTATCAATTCTAATCTAACTTATACATGATATACATTCAGCTGGTGAACTCTCTTTTCCAATACAACCAATCAAGTAGATGATTCCATGAGGGATCGTGGTTCATCTCTTTGAGGGTTTTGAAAAAATCAAAATGCCACTCCCACCTCACTTGTGTTTGAATAGTAGTGCCTAAACTTTTCTTTAAACCTTGCATCAAACTGCTCTTGACATATTTTACTCCCCCTTCAAATGTCTCTAATAAATCAGCAAAGGGATCTTGAAAAAATACCTGAATGTGAGGATTTATAAAATGAGCTTGATCCAGGACTGCTTCTTCCTCCACTTGGCTGAACTTGGGACTCTTTTGGGAAAGACACTCCACCTCTTCCTCATGATCATCTGCACTATCGGACTCATCATATATTGCAATGTTGTCCTCTAAAAAACTTGATGTGCTTTGATAGAGTGAGTTGAATTCTTCTTGGAGGCCATCATTTTGATGAGCAGGAGCACTCTTTGGGAATAAATCTTCTTGAGAAGGTAGTGCAACAACTCTCATGTGATTATCAACTTCTATGCCTTCATTTGCAATTTGTAATTCAATGGAACTTGGTGGCTGAAAATATGGATTTAAGGAGGATTCCATGTCCCAAATGATTTCCTCAACCATTTTAGGACAAGGCTTCTCATTGAAAACTTGCTCAAGAATTTCATCATCCTGCTCAACCTCAACATCAAAACTAAAATATTGTTGATTTCCAATTACATGAAAGTTATTTTTGATGGACTTAAGTGAAGTAGAGAAAAGAGCCAAAGACTCCTCACTTGCTTCTAAACTTTCAAGGCTTTCCTCATCAGTGTCATAGGTGACTTGTATTGGCTGATTACTTTTTTCAAGCTAATGATAGTGAACTTCATCCCACAAATCAACTGCTGATGGCGCTACAAGGTTAGCTTCTGATTGGAGCACATGGCTATCATCATACAAATTAAACTTTGGAAAATCATCAAAATAAGTAGTGTTACCAATCAAGCAAATTGGATTATCAGATTTTTTTCTTTGAATTGATCTACAAGTTCACATTTTGATTTATGGTAGATGGGATTAGTAGGAGAAAAACTAGAAATGTTTGGTTCATATGAAGGTTTAGAGGTTGGCTGTATGTTTAGCATCTGATTTATTTCCTCTTCAATCAAAAGAGGAGGCATTTTTCTCTTTTTTGGATAGAAGTACAATAGTTCTCTTTCTCTTGTGAAGGTTGATTTTGGGGCTGAATGTTTTCTTGAGCCTCACCTAGAAAATATGGTGAATCATTACTTGTGCCTCTAGAAATATCCTGTGGGTTTTATTCTATTTCTTGATTAGGTTCTTCCTCAACTAAGTCCTCTAGGCTGTCATGATAGCTACCTTGAGAATGAAATTGATGAATGGTGATACAGATTTTATTCAAGAACGCAACAGAATACAGATATAACCATAAACAAAGAGATGCAGTGGAAATAATGCTTCATTTTATTAATAAAAGAATGATTGAAATAAGTTAGCTAGCATAATGGAAACAAGCTAGGGCGCTAGTAGCGTATCTCTGAGAAGAGATGTGGCATACACAGGCCTCTGAACTGTGTTACATTGAGGCTCGAAGGCCTATTACGGACATAATGGAATAGATGAGCTAGGTTACTAGCAACGCTTATCTCTGAGTAGAGATGTGTCGGCTACTAGCCCCTGAACTGTGATGCAGGGGCATTAGGCTCAAAACAACCTTTGTCCATAAATAAATGTAAAAGGGGGTCTTATGTTTTGTTTCCCCATGTAAATATTCATAATTGAGTAATTTTAGTTAATTAGAAAAGAAAATGTAACTGCTCGAATGATTAATGGGCACCTGAAGAGATAGTCAGTTTCAGAAGTTAAGCTAATTTTAGGAGTCCGTCTCTGTCTGTCAAAGTGTTAGTCTCAGAGTTAGAGATATGAAGAGTTTTGAGCATTAGAGGAGTTGAGTTGATTCAGGGTTTGTATAAAAATAAGCCTTACAGGCATAATAAGGAAGACCTGCATAGAGGACTACATAGGCTGCGTAGGACTGTCATAGAGACAGAGTAGAGGAGAAGGCCAATTAATCGAAGATCTGGCCAGCTAAAAGGCTTGTAAGTTAATTCACTGTGTAAATAAGAAATGTTTCAGTATATTTGTGCCCTTGTCGATTTAATCCTGTGTGAATATATGAGCTCTTAATGAATGATGATCGATTTCTATGTAATTGAAGTTCGAATCCCATAAGAAAGGATATGAGTAGAGTGATAGAACTCTGTACAATCTATAATAGGAATCTTTGTGTAGAAGGACGAATAAGAACCCCGCGGCTAGTTACATAAACCGTGTAGAAGACTGGCCGAGACCGAAAGGATAATCCAGTTCATTTATGTGTGTTGAACTCTAGTAATGGGCCTATGCTAAGTATTGACTCCTCATTAAGGAAAGGGTTCGTTGGAAATTGGATGAGATCCCATATCAAAGGATGATGGCGTAGGACTGTGGAGCATGACCCTGGAGGGGCCTGCATCGTCAATTAAGGTGTAGATTGATCGGGTTCTGTGTGTAAGATTCAGTTGTGGATTGATCGAACCTTGTGAAGGAGCACTTAGCTGTAAGTCTGGAGTAAAATGAATCGTGGTTAAAAGGCGAAGGCGAACAACGTGAATAACATTGCTAGAACCTTGAGGTCAGAGAAGTAACCAGAACGTGGAGCATAAACATTGAACGTGGTTTAGAGCTGAACCCGACAGTATATCATGAGGTACAAAGGCGGTAAGCTATATTCCCCATTTGGATACGATCAATGCCATATGCTGACGCGTGGCCTTAAGCAATTTTGAAAAACCACCCTCATCACGAGTTAAAGTTCATGCATAATAGGTTGCACGAGATTTGATTAGGGTCGTTGGATCGTCAAGACGGATGCGAGAACAGGTCAACCATTGATATGAGAGACACGATAATTGGTGGAGCCGAACGTCAGTTATGTGGGCATTATATTAACATTTATAACCTCTAACTTGGAGAATGGTAATATGCGTTATGGTCGAGTGCTTAATAACAAAGTGTGTATATATGTTGTCGCTTACATTATGGTTGGATGACATTTAAAGGTGAATAGGTTCAGGTTAAAAGCGTTGGGGACTGGAACCTGGTATAGTGAGTATTGGTCGAATATATATGGTTGATGTGGCCGAATAACGTTAAAATATTATTGGGTTCAATTGCGTTGATTCCAAAGTGGCATATATTGATTCCATAACCAAACAAAGAACTTTGAATTAATATCTCAAACTCAGATTGAGATATTAAAAAGCCTCAGAATATTTATCTAATTTTCCAGATTAAGAAAATAGAACAGTGTGAGTCGCCGGATTGTGAAGTTGGTAGGGAAAGAAATATGGAGGCACTTTATACACAGATTGAGGTTGAAATAATTTGAACTGGGAATGTGGGTTATACCCCATCATCAAGTGGTATTAGAGCTAGAATTTAATTAGCTCTTTGAAAATTTTATTTTGAAATGCACATGTATTGAACAGTGAGAAAGTTGATGTTTAAATCTGTTTAACAGAGTTGCAGATTTGATTAAGTATGCAATGAAGATCTCCAGGTGTGCAATATCTGGAGTTGAGGAAAAAGAGTCTTGAAGATTGCAGCAGATAAATCCAGTGTAGGTGAGAAAAGAAGCAAGATCAGTCAGGGATCTTGAGAGGTAAGATGATAAGCCTTATTTGACTCTGGTTTGAAGGTATTGTTTGCAGAATGCAGAGTGCAAGCAAGTGAGGAAAGACATCTCAGCAGAAACAGATCACAAGCTTTGAGAGCAGTAATAGAAGAGTCCAGCGAGGGATTCTGAGTGCAGAAAGAGTGTGACAGAACCTGGAAGATTCCCAACTGAGGTTGGATGAAGGAAGAATAGAGGTGTTCTTGAGAGAAGTTGCAGAGTGAAGCCTAGAGAGTAGAAGAGAGTGCTCAGAAGGTTCTAGCAGAGAGGGGACCAGTACTTGCCAAAAGCTGGGTCTAGAGGAAGGGATTGGTGAGGTGAGTTGCAGCAAGAGAGCTTGCTGTTGCAGAGGCTTAGTGCAGCTTGTGAGTGAAGAACTTCTAGAGAATAAAATGGCTATTGAGAGCCATAGCAGAGATTGCAGAGATTGCAGAGGTTTTGAGAGAAGCCACAGTAGAAGAGTGAGTGAAGATGCCAAAGTAATTGGCATGGGAAAGAGACTCACTGATGAAGAGTATTGGAAGGAATTAGCTGAGATCAGGGAGCAGTTCAACAGATTAAAACTGAGGATAGAAGAAAGCCAGAGAGTTGGTTGGCTCATGAAGAAGAAGATAAAGTGGCAGAGGCTACAAAGGAAGAAAGAGAAAATGATGAATGCTCAGAAGAAGAATGAAATACTCAGAGTGATTGAGTATTTGGAGAAGGACTTGGAGACTGAAGCTTCAAGTGGGACCAAGGGGTCCAAGAGCCTTACATCTGACACATTTTGTATGTTTGCAAGAATAGCAGGTGAGAGAGAACAAACTGCTGATATTGTCACTGAGAAGGAAAATGAAGCAGCTACATGTTTTGAATATGTCCATGCATAGTTGGAGAAAGATTTTGCTTTCCAACATGTTGGAAACAGAAGAGATTTAGTTTGTGATATTGGCCAAAAGCTGGAAGCTGACCAGCTTGAAGAAATTGAAGAAAGGACCATTGAAGAATCTCTGAAGAGCATGGAAGACTTGGAACAACAAGAAGATTTGGTGATCAAATCATCAAATGAGACCATGAGGTCTTGTGTTTTTACAACTGACAAGTTGTGTGTGAATGCAGGTGTTAATGAAGGCAGTTCATATGATGGGAGTGTGACAAATTAAGCTGACTATTTCCAAGCAAGATATGATGAGTATCTTTCAGATGAAGACCAGATTGTGTTAGTGCAGCAGAAGGAATTCATTAATTCCTTATTTTATAGAGGAGATTGTTTCAATAAAGCTAATGAAGATGAATTTGTCATTAATGATGATAATGACTGACTGTTTTTGTTAAATGGCTAAGTAGGGAATGATGGATAGATAGCTGAAGTTTTTGCAGAGATAAGAAATCAGAATTCCATTATGATGAAAGCTGAGGAATTAGTGACAGTAGGAGATAGTGAAGAGGAGATGCCAAGATTGTGGCATGAATTAAGTGTCCTGGAGCAGAGGGAAGAACCACAGAGGGAAGGTGTTCAAATGGTAAGGACAGAGATGATTGAAGATGAGAGAGTTCATTCCTATGAACTAGAGTAGAGAGACATCCTTGTAGAGGATGATGCAGAAGAGGGACTAGCTGATAGTCTCAAGAAATGTTTGAAGATTTGGAATCAGCATTATGATGTGCTGATTGAGAAGGAAAGAAGGTTGGGACAACATACTGAGATGCTGAAAGAGGAAGGAAAGGCTTTGAGGCCTTGTAGATTTTGTTTTAACAAATATTTGATGAATGCAGATCCTATTGATGATGGAGATAAGTTGACAGCATGGGGCAGTCAATTGAAAGAGAAGGAGAATTCTGTAGAAGATTCTAAACCATGGAATAGAGAAATTGAGCTGCTGGAGAGTATGTTGAATTAGAAGGATTCAATACAAGAGATAAAACCTCAATTTTAGAATTGGGGGTTGCAGAATGTGAAGACACGATGGGATGAAGATGGAAAAGAATTGATGATTGAATCATCAGTTGGGACCATTGGGTCTTGGGGTTTTGGAACTGATGAATTGGCTGTGTTTACAGGAATGACATAAAACAATAAATCTTTTGAAGTTGTTCTAAAATGTGATGGACTGTTGCAGAAGGAGGAAGATGAGTCTATCATGCCTCCTATGAATGAACTTGTTGTTTCTACAAATGACAAAGAAAAGGAGTTGTTGCAGAATGAAGATGAGCAGCTGGAAGAAGATGAGACAATCATGTCTCATGTGCAGAAGATTGTTGTTGTTGATAGCAGAGAAGAATTGGCTTGTCCGAATAGCCGAGAGAATATTGAAGAGAAGGTTGTAGGGAAAATTTTTGGGGCTGCTACAGCAATGGAAAATCATAGTTTTACTCTGATAGAAGATGAAATCTCAGTGGTTGAAAGACTTGAGGTGATTAGCAGAATCATTCAAGAAGAGGGAAGGCAATTGCTGAGGATTGCCTAGGAAGAAGGAGAAGGACATATTGAGTTCAGTTTACAGTATGCTGATAATGAGAGTCAAGCACAAAACAAGTGGCTGGAGTATTTGCTAAAGATATTCAGAAAATAAGGTAAAATGGCAGAGCAGCAGCTTGGAGTGTTGCTGGGAGAATTGCTGAAGACAGAGGATAGGGAAGTTGTCATAGATGACAATCAGGAAGAGTTTTACTGTTGCAAAAAACAAGAGGGCATGGATGATTGGGTGGAAGCTAGGGCAACAGTAAGAACTGGAGAAGTAAGAAGGGCTACAGCCACAGTTGAAGTTCAGCAATCAAAGAGAAGTGGTGTCCAGCAATCAAAGGACACATTGGATCAAGAAATCGAATTTATAAGGAGGTTGATGATAAAGGTGACTGAGAAAAATACAATAGCGAAGAAACAAAGAAGTAATAGCAAAAGGAAAATAGAAGGAGACTATAAAAGTACAGCCAGTGGAAAGCTGCAGCACAAGATATGGAAGCCAAGAGGAATTTGAAAGAAGAACATTGCAACAGATGGCCAGTTGTAGAACAAAGTGTGGGATCCAGGCAGATCAAGATGAAGCACATGATTAGGAGATCATGAACCATTTTAACCTAGGGAGTCTGATGTAGGGGCATTAGGCTCAAAACAACCTTTGTCCATAAATAAATGTAAAAGGGGGTCTCATGTTTTGTTTCCCCATGTAAATATTCATAATTGAGTAATTTTAGTTAATTAGAACATAAAATGTAACTGCCCGAATGATTAATGGGCACCTGAAGAGATAGTTAGTTTTAGAAGTTAAGCTAATTTTAGGAGTCTGTCTCTGTCTGTCAGAGTATTAGTCTCAGAGTTAGAGATGTGAAGCATTTTGAGCGTTAGAGGAGTTGAGTCGATTCAGGGTTTGTATAAAAATAAGTCTTACAGGCATAATAAGGCAGACCTGCATAGAGGACTGCATAGGCTGCGTAGGACTGTCGTAGAGATAGAGTAGAGGAGAAGGCCAATTAATCGAAGATCTAGCCAGCTAAAAGGCTTGTAAGTTAATTCACTGTGTAAATAAGAAATGTTTCAGTATATTTGTGCCCTTGTCGATTTAATCCTGTGTGAATATATGAGCTCTTGATGAATGATGATCGATTTCTGTGTAATTGAAGTTCGAATCCCATAAGCAAGGATATGAGCAGAGTGATAGAACTCTGTACAATATATAATAGGAATATTTATGTAGAAGGACGAATAAGAACCCCGTAGCTAGTTACATAGACCATGTAGAAGACCGGCTGAGACCGAAAGGATAATCCAGTTCATTTATGTGTGTTGAACTCTGGCAATGGGCCTGTGCTAAGTATTGACTCCTCATTAAGGAAAGGGTTCGCTGGGAATTGGATGAGATCCCATATCAAAGGATGATGGAGTAGGACTATGGAGAATGACCTTGGAGGGGCCTGCATCGTCAATTAAGACGTAGATTGATCAGGTTCTGTGTGTAAGATTCAGTTGTGGTTTGATCGAACCTTGTGAAGGAGCGCTCAGCTGTAAGTCTAGAGTAAAATGAATCGTGGTTAAAAGGCGAAGGCGAACAACGTGAATAGCATTGCTGGAACCCTGAGGTCGGAGAAGTAACCAGAACGTGGAGTATAAATAGTGAACGTGGTTTAGAGCTAAACTCGGCAGTATATCGCGAGGTATAAAGGCGGTAAGTTGTATTCCCCATTTGAATGCGATCAATGCCATAGGCTGACGCGTGGCCTTAAGCAATTTTGAAAAACCACCCTCATCGCGAGTTAAATTTCATGCATAATAGGTTGTGCGAGATTTGATTGGGGTCGTTGGTTCATCAAGACGGATGTGAGAACAGGTCAATCGTTGATATGAGAGACACGATAATCGGTGGGGCTGAACGTCAGTTATGTGGGCGTTATATTAACGCTTATAACCTCTGACTTGGAGAATGGTAATATGCATTATGGTCAGGTGCTTAATAACAAAGTGTATATATATGTTGTCGCTTACATTATGGTTGGGTGAAATTTAAAGGTGAATGGGTTCGGGTTAAAAGCGTTGGGGACTGGACCCTGGTATAGTGAGTATTGGTCGAATATATATGGTTGATGTGGCCGAATAACATTATATGATTGTTGGGTTCAATTGCGTTGATTCCAAAGTGGCATATATTGATTCCATGACCAAACAAGGAACTTTGAATTAATATCTCAATCTCAGATTGAGATATTAAAAAGCCTCAAAATATTTATCTAATTTGCCAGACTAAGAAAATAGAACAGTGTGATTCGCTGGATTGTGAGGTTGTTAGGGCAAGAAATCTGGAGGCACTTTATACATAGATTGAGGTTGAAATAATTTGAACTGGGAATGTGGGTTATACCTTGTCATCAAACTGTGTTACATAACTAAAATGATGGGAACAAGCGAGCTAGGGCACTGGTAGCGATTATCTTTGAGAAGAGATGTGTTGGCTACCAACCCCTAAACTTTGTAACAATGAGGATCGAAGGCCTATTTTTTGTTGAGAAAAAATGTAAAATCCGAAACATCCAAAAACCTAACCCTAGGAGATGAAGCACCAAAATTGTGGGCCCCGTTTGGGTAAGTTGGTGTTTCAACTTCTCGGGGACGTAACTTTGGCATCTGATCTCCATTTGACACATTCAATATCTTGTTAGAAAGATCTATCCGAAGACTACAACTTTTGAGTGAGCAACATTGATCTACAACTCATGTTGCTCCCTGTTTTCCCAAAAAGCACCGTTTAGGGCCTCAAAACGGCTCCGGAATTTTAGGACCCAAAAAACTGCTATAAATATTAAGTTGTGTTGAAACTCACAAACTGAAATAACTGATGGTGGGGGTTAAAATGGACTTGGTGGGTAGCCACCAATATCCACCTAGAACATTAAGTCCCAAAAACGGCTCCGGGAGTGCAGGACCCAAAAACCTGCTAAAAATAGTAAGTTGTGCTGACGCTGAAAAACTAAAAGAATTGATGTTGTGGGTCCAAATGGAATAGGTGGGTGGCCATCGATATCCACCTAGATCATTCCTCTCTCCTTAGGAAGAAATGGTCTCCATTCCGTTAAGTTCCTCCATGGGGGGGGGGAATTTTGCTGAACTTGGTGTTGGATTTTTCTAGGATGTCGTGGACCTGTTGGCGGACACGATGGAGCGAAAAGTATATCTTTATAGGGTATAGTGATCAATATAAATCATACAGATTGTTTAATCCTATAACTAAGAAGTTTTTCGTAAGTCGAGATGTGAAATTTCTGGAGGAAATATCTTGGAATGAAATGGAGAACAATACTTGTCCTAATCCTTTTATTATGTTAGATGAAAATCAAGCACCTACAACAAGAACTCCAAGATTACAAGTTCAAGACAAAACCATTAGTAGTTCATCGAGCAGTAGCAGTTCATCATCTTTAAGTGATTTTGATTCTGATAATCCTAGAATGATAAGCTTAAGTGATATTTATGCACAAAACGATGTTAATGATATTATAAATTTTTCATTTATTTCATTTCAACCTACTTGTTTTGAAGAGGCTATAAAGGAAAAAAAATGGGTAGATGCAATGAATAATGAAATGAATGTTATTGAAAGAAATCAAAATTGGTATCTGGTTGATCTACCTGATGATCTGAAAATGGAAGTACTTGAAAATGGGTGCAAGGTATCCATTTCCATTTTAATTAAATGTGTGCAAAAACTCCAAGTATGGCTGATTAAACAACTACTTAGAACTATTCCAGAGATTGATTGTAGGGGCATTTACTGGATATGTCACCTTTAAAGAAAGGATGAGATCCAGAGGCTGCCTGGCCCTTTACAGACTCTGTCTATAGAACTTGTAGAAGTAAACACTCATATTATTAAAATGAAATGACTTGTATTTGCTATTCAAGATAGTCATTTTCCATAAAATATTTATGCAAACTGTTGTTTATGTCTTGCAATTGAAGTAGAGTGTTTTTGGTAGCTGTATAAGAGTTTATGTGTAAAGGCAAGTTATTTTAATTTGTTGTTTAACTTATTAAATCAGACATATACAGCAATATAACTTCATCATATCATGACACGTGTTTGATGAGCAGTTCACCCCTCCTGGGCTACATCTGCTAGATCAAGCCTTCCAAAATGGGCTTGTCCTCGTGTATTAAAAAGTTCTCAAATGCAATACAATATTATAAGTGTCTCAATAGACAAATCTAAATACAAATAATGATTCAAAAGATAGGAAATAACTAAGAATGCTTTTCCAAATTCACTAAACAGTGAGGAATTACCATAAACAGTGATTTCTTCATCAATGTCCTGCTGGCTCTTTGAACTTCTTTGCTACTTTTCAGGCTGTAGAAGTCCTCAAATGCCTCTAAAACCTCTTCCAATGGCTTCATAAGGTCGAAATTAACTAAAATAGATCTTTGGTTCACCTCAAACAGATAACCACAACTCAAAACAACTCAAACCCAAAATGGCCCTGGTGGCTCAAAAATCTTCTCCGAAGCTAAATAGGCTGAATATAAGCTCCAATGGCTCTGAAACCTATCTCAATGGCTTCAAAATGCTGAGAATATATGAAATAAAAAATAAAAAAAAATCGCTCCAAAAGGTTCTCCCATGAGAAAGATATGGCCAAAACAAATTTTGTCCAGTTTGGCCTAAACAAACTCCACTAATTATGGAGAAACTTCAGTTAACCGCACTAAAATAGGTGGAATCTCCAAGTTTGGTGGCACGCGCAAAAATTAGCGGAAATTTTTGGTGTGACATTAAATGCTAGGCAGAGGGCATGTGACCTCCTCCGCTCTGACTGCCGTAAAGACCGCGCATTAACTGTTTTCATAAACACTACATTTATTTGTGGTAACGTGGCCACATGCCATGGTTATTGTAACCGTTACCTCCACGGTTAAGGGAAAAGTCTCAGGTCATGGGATACGGTTCTTTGTATAGGGGGCTGGCCCCCTTTCCACCCCAACCAAACATTTAGTCAAGTTTATAATATGCATGTGGTCCAATATGGTTAAGAACCAATGTATGGCCCAACGGTAAGTCGTGGGCATTCTAAACTGTAGGTTGCGGGTTCAAAACTCAGTGCTACCATAAAATTTTACATAGCCAATATTTCACCAACCAGGGGGCAACATGGCACCCTCCGGGCCTGCCACGTGGCAGCCCATAATTGGTCCAAATTTCGCAAATTCAAACCAACTTGCAATCAAACAATGCCAAGTGCCTGAACCGGATTGGACTAGGTGGACTATTCCAGGGAATATTTTGAGGAATATTCCTTTTTTAATTTTTTCAAAAATTGAAAGTCAGACCTGGTCAAACTGGACTTTTGCCTGAAATTGTGAATTTTCAAACTTGAATAACTTTCACATACAGTGTCAGATTTGAGTGTCGTTCATGGCTACAGGATCGTATCGACAAGGCCTATCCGACCGTTCAGGTTCCAACCAATTTTGAGCAATTCCAATTTTGAGCATTTTTACAACTTAGGACATGATCACCTTATCACACCTCCCAAATGAGAAGCTTTTGGACCCCAAAAGCTCACTGAAATTATGAAACTGAACTGTAGTACAGAAAATGAGAGAATAACAACATCCTCTTCTCTTCAGCCTCCAAAATTTTCCTGAATTTCCAACTGTTCACATGGCAAATTTTGTTGAATGAGCCATGTACTTGTGCCGAATCCTGACCAAGTTTTCTCGCCATACCAATCTGAAATTTTCATGTACAAAATGAAGATGACTTACTGCATTAAGAAGTTAATCCACTTCCTACCAAGCCAACTCCATGGTGTATTTTTCGGTTGCAATACACCTTCATGTGAATATTCCATTTCCACATCGATAATGGACTCCATAGATCCACTTGCGCCAAAATTTTTGTCCTATAGCTGCATGTGCTTTGGACGATTTGTTAGATGCAAGGTCCAACAATGAGAGACATCATGTCCCTTCTTTTGAAAAAATGTGCAATTCTTAAGCACTTTCTAAGAAAGTTCTCTTTGCCTCTTCTGCTTCCTGTGTGCTTTCTTTTTCAACCAGCATCTTGAAGCAACATGGTTAAATCCACCACAAAATATGCAACAAAACTTTCTTTCATTTGAACAAGAAAAATTATCATTCTTTGCTGAAACATAATCAAAATGATCATGTGAATAATTATACCTCTTTTTCTGCATGGAATTTCCATCCTTTTTGTCTTCGAAAGACGATGAACTAGTAGAGGAGATAGCTTTCTTTTTTAGACTTTCATCACAATTCTTGTCTTGAAAACTGTTTGAACTTGAAGGCTCGCCATAAGTGACATGTTTACCCTCTACTTGCTGCAGTGATGGCTTATAATAATGACAATCATCCTTAGAACAATTTTGACATATATGCATAGAAGAACTTGGAATAAAGATTCTCTTAAAATTTGCATCACATGCATTCAAGGATTTGGAGTCTTTGCCATAAAACTGCTCATATCCAATACCAACATTCTTGGGACGCTCCAAAACTGAAATAGGGTCAACCATGCTTTGTGAATGCTTTCCCAAACCTTTGCCTTCTTGATATCCCATCTTAAACATTAATTTGGACCCTATTCCCCTTGTATGTATTTCAAAAGAACCAATACACTTTTCAATAGAGGAAATTGAAGACAAGTTGGAATGGTTTACCTCTTCCTCACGCTTGTTCTTGGACAAAGCTTCTTGAGCTTGAAGGAGTTGTTTTTCCATGTCATGCAGCCTTTGGATAATTGCTTCCTTCTCTTCCTGCATGACTAACAATTGTGCATGAAGCTTAACACTTTCTCTTTGATCCTCAATGAGAATTTGCACCATGTCCTTCACTTTAATGAACTCATTCTTCATGTCATCATTGAAGAATCTCGTGAAAGAGGAAACTTCACTTGTAGAAGAAGTTGACATTATGTAAATGGTCAAATTAACAAAAGGAACTTCCAAAGAAAAGTTCTCAAAGCTTTCAAACAAATGACAAGCTCTTAACCAAATGTCAGTAAAGACCCCTTCTTATTCAAGCAGCCATAAAACACAAACTATTGGAGTTTGTTTTCCAAAGATAATCTTGAGGTACTTTGGGATAAGGAAATAGCCTAAAACTCTTTTTTCCTTTCCAAGACTTAGCTATCAACAACTATCTTTTCAACTCAAGAAAACTCATACAAGCAACCGTTTTGCAACTAATAAAACAGTAAGATTGATTGTTTTAACACCTTTTGCACAACCAATGCTCAACCTGAGCACAACGTAGCTTAACCAAAGCTCTGATACCATCTGATCTGAAAATGGAAGTACTTGAAAATGGGTGCAAGGTATCCATTTCCATTTTAATTACATGTGTGCAAAATCTCCAAGTCTGGCTGATTAAACAACTACTTAGAACTATTCCAGAGATTGATTGTAGGGGCATTTACTGGATATGTCACCTTTAAAGAAAGGATAAGATCCAGAGGCTACCTGGCCCTTTATAGACTATGTCTATAGAACTTGTAGAAGTAAAAACTCATATTATGAAAATGAAATGACTTGTATTTGCTGTTCAAGATAGTCATTTTCCATAAAATATTTATGCAAACTGTTGTTTATGTCTTGCAATTGAAGTAGAGTGTTTTTGGTAGCTGTATAAGAGTTTATGTGTAAAGGTAAGTTATTTTAATTTTCCGTTTAAATTATTAAATCAGACATATACAGCAATATAACTTCAACATATCATGACACATGTGTTTGATGAGCAGTTCACCCCTCCTGGGCTACATCTGCTGGATCAAGCCTTCCAAAATGGGCTTGTCTTCTTGTATTAAAAATATCTCAAATGAAATAAAATATTATAAGTGTCTCAATAGACAAATATGAATACAAATAATGATTCAAAAGATAGGAAATAGCTAAGAATGCTTTTCCAAATTCACTAAACAGTGAGGAATTACCATAAAATGTGATTTCTTCATCAATGTCCTGTTGGCTCTTTGAACTTCTTTGCTACTTTTTAGGTTGTAGAAGTACTCAAATGCCTCTTAAACCTCTTCCAATGGCTTCATAAGGTCGAAATTAGCTGAAATAAAGCTTTGGTTCACCTCAAATATATAACCACAACTCAAAACAGCTCAAACCCAAAATGGCCCTGGTGGCTCAAAAAGCTTCTCCAAAGCTAAACAGGTTGGAGATAAGCTCCAATAGCTCTGAAACCTGTCTCAATGGCTTTAGAATGCTGAGAAGATACGAAATATAAAAAAAAAATCGCTCCAAAAGGTTCTCCCATGAGAAAGATATCGGAAAAACAAATTTTGTCCAGTTTGGCCTAAACAAACTCCACTAATTGTGGAGAAACTTCAGTTAACCACACTAAAATAAGAAGAATCTACAAGTTTGGTGGCATGTGCCAAAATTAGCGAAAATTTTTGGTGTGACATTACATGCCAGGTGGAGGGCATGTGACCTCCTCCGCTCTGACCACCATAAAGACCGCGCATTAACTGTTTTCATAAACACTGCATTTATTTGTGGTAATGTGGCCACATGCCATGGTTATTGTAACTGTCACCTCCACGGTTAAGGGAAAATTATTAGGTCATGAGCTATGGTTCTGTGTATAGGGGGCTGGCCCCCTTTCCGCCCCAACCAAACTTTTAGTTCGGAAAAACACTTCTGGCTATGCTTTTCTATTTGGTAGAAACTTGATCTCGTGGTCGTCCAAAATGCAACCCATAGTTGTGTTATCTTCAACAGAGGCCAAGTACGTTGTAGTGAATTCAGCATCATGTCAAGCAGTTTGGTTAAAGAGACTTCTCTTTGACTTCGGATATACAAAAAATGAACCTATTTCAATCCTTTGTGACAACACTTCTGCTATTTCCTTGTCAAAGAACAATGTCTTTCATCAAAAGAGCAGACGTATCTACACTCGTTTTCACTTCATTCATGAACTCATAAAAAATGGTGATATTGTTCTCAAATTTTGTGATTCCAAGGATCAGTTAGCAGATATCTTCACCAAACTGCTAGGAAAATTTAATTTTGAATTTCAATGTCAAAAGTTAGGAATAAAACAATGTAACCCTCAAGATTAAGGGGGAGTGTTAAAGAATTAATCATTATGTTAGGTCCCTATATTACTAGTATAGTCCCCTATTGTTGTTAGTGTAACCCCCTTATTATTATTATTGTACCCCTGTAACTTCCATATTTTTATTATTGTGCACTTAAATTATTATTTTTAGGTTGGCTAGGATTACATTGTGGCCCCACTAGGATTACATTGTGGCCCCATAGACTCCTATATATAGAAAGGAGGTTTTGTAATTTGTATCATCCAAGAATTGTTCATTACTGTAATGTATTAGAGGCCCCCTCTAAGTGGATTGTTTCTAAGGTATTGATATATCTTTTCTTCTATTTTTGGAGCTAGTTTCACAACATTTGGTATCAAAGCTTTGGATTCTAGGGTTTCACTGCTCCAAACAGGTCATAGTGGAATTTTCGCTATAACGTTTTTTATACGAAGGTTCAAAAGCTGAAATTTTTAGAGTGCTAAGACGAAATCCTAAGGAACATCGTCAAAAAATTTTAGAGTCAGAGATAGGATCTGTGGAAGTTAGGGATTTTTGCAGGCTCCTGAATTTCACTTAAAACGGTCATCGTGGAATTTTCACTATAAATTTGTTTCTACGAAGGTTCAGAAGTTGAAATTTTTAGAGAGTGAAGCCGACATCCTGAGGAACATCGTCAAAAAATTTCAGAGCCTGGTTCGTAATATTTTCGGAGATATGATCTGTGGAAGTTAGGTATTTTTTAGGCTCCCGAATTTCATCTCAAAGAGGTGATCGTGGGAAAATATTCATAACCCTCTCTCTGAGCATCGGATTGGAATTATGTAAAAAGTGACTAGAATTACATGGAATTTCGTTTCCTTTATATAAATTTCAGAGCCAAAGGAGAAAACAGTGACACGTGGCAAGTCGTACAAGTTCGCTCTACTGAACCAGTTCATAATTAGGTCATTGTGGGAGATTGGACATAAGTTTGCCTTGAAGAATCCAAATCAAGTCAGACTTATGGAATTCGAAAGAAGCTTCAGAGGACTACTACAGGGCCAAATTTCAGATATTTAGGATCTAAAAGTATATAGATAAGTCAATTTCAATATCGAGCTCCTCAAAAGAAAGTAAAAGGTGTGTATTTTTTTTTTTCCGAATTGCATAAGTCTTGTTTGAAGAATCAGGTTGAATTGATTCCAAGGGAATATTGTAGAATAGATATCATTATTGGATTCTCAAATGGCCCCTAAAAATAATTTAACACCCATTAAGCCTTTAGAAGGCTCTACTATGACTCATGAAGACGAAGAATGGCAACATGACATATCAAAATTACAAAAGCAAGTGCAACAAATTTCACTCTCGCAAAGAGCAACAAAAAATGACATGGAAGTTTTGAAGAAAGGCATGGAGACTAAGATAGATGGTTTGAAGAAAGGCATGGAATCTAAGATGGATGGTTTGAAGAATGGCATGGAAGCTAAGATGGATGGCATGGAAGTTGCCATGGAATCTAAGATGGATGACATGGAAGCTAAGATGGAAAACATGAAGAATGATCTAAAAGCAGACATAGAAGGTTTGACAAAGTTGATACAAGAAATTTTTCCTAATGGTGAAAATATATTAGAGGAAACTCATGATGAGAACAAAATAAATGTTAATCGTGATTTCATAAACTCTAATGTTGGAGGGAAGAACCACCATATTCCAAAAATGGATATGAGAAAGTTTGATGGAAAGGATCCTGTAACATGGATACTATAGATGGAGCAATATTTTGATCTCAATAATATGAAAAACACACAAAAGGTACGCATTGCAACTTTACATTTAGAACAAAATACATTTGTATGGTATCGATGGCTTTGCTCCCGTAAAAAAATTGTCACTTGGTCAATTTTTATGGAGGAAATGATAGCACATTATGAGGATACAAAGAGCAACACCTTCTTTAGTCAATTGATAAATCTCAAACAAAAGGGTTTAGTGGGGGAGCACATTGAGGACTTCCAAAAATTGAATATAAGGGTAACTGATATTCCAGAGGAACACAGGATTGATCTCTTCATAGGTACTTTAAAGGATAACATCCAACATGAAGTTTGCATTTTGGAACCTGATTCATTGGAGAAGGCATTCAAGTTGGAAAGAAAAATTGAATGTAAAATTATGGCGACAAGGAAGCCTACCACTCACTTCTATAAAGATGAAAGTGTTGCTACTCCTATAATTCCACAACCTACAAGGTTGACACCACAAAAATTGGAAGAAAAAAGATCAAAAGGGCTTTGCTACAGTTGTGATAGAAAATACACTAAAGGTCATAAGTGTGCTGAGAAGAAATTATTTTACATAGATTGTGAAGAGGAAGAAGAAAATGAACAAAAATCTTCAAAAGAAGAGGATATACACTAGGAACCAACCCTAGAAGAGGAAGAAATGAGTCCGACCATATTGTGTAATGCATTGGCAGGAATTACCACTCCTCAAACTCTCAAGATAGAAGGAAATATCAAGAAGAAAAAGGTAATAGTGTTGATTGATTCAGGTAGTACCCATAATTTTATTCATTGTAAGGTAGCCAAGGAATTGAATTGTTTCCTATACCCAGCACCAGAATGTCAAGTGATGGTTGCAAATGAAGGAACTATAAATTGCTCTGGAAAATGCCATAATATCAAGCTAACCATGGGGGAATATGTGTTGACAAGTCCAATGCTTTCCATTCCTATGGGAGGTGCTGATGTTGTACTAGGAGTACAAAGGTTACAATCTTTGGGGACGGTAGCTTTTAATTTTCAAGAACTTTTCTTGAAATTTTTTTCAGAAGGAAAGGAAGTCGAATTACGGGGTATTGAAGGGAAGCCGGGAAGGATAATAAGCTATAATGTCATGACAAAGCTTCTAAAGAAAGAACAACGAGGCGTAATTGCACAATTATGCTCACTAGAAGTTCCGACATCAAAATCATCTATTTCTATAGATCTCCAACAAGTCTTGGACAATCATTCCAAGGTGTTTGAAACTCCCAAAGGACTCCCACCTATTCGTGATCATGATCATGCTATTCATTTGATTCGAGGAAGTGTTCCTCCAAACATCAGGCCTTATAGATATCCTTACTTCCAAAAGAGCGAAATTGAACGTATGATTGCAGAAATGTTAGAGGCGTGTATAATTCAACCTAGTCAAAGTTCTTTCTCTGCTCCTGTAGTATTGGTACACAAGAAGGATGGATCATGGCGAATGTGTCCAGATTATAGGGAGCTCAATAAGCTCACCATTAAAGATAAATTTCCCATTCTCGTGATTGATGAATTATTGGATGAATTACATGGAGAAATTTATTTTACCAAGTTGGATCTTCGTTCAGGATATCATCAAATTAGAATGAAGACTGAAGATATTCCGAAAACAACATTTCGAACTCATGAGGGTCATTATAAATTTTTGGTCATGCCTTTTGGCCTTACCAATGCACCTTCTACATTTCAAGGGTTGATGAATTCCATTTTCAAACCCTTCCTTAGAAAATTTGTGCTAGTATTTTTTGATGATATACTAATCTACAACAGGTCTTGGATGGATCATGTTCAACATGTTGACAGGGTGCTCAAACTATTACAGGAGAAACAATTATATGCAAAAACATCCAAATGTTTCTTTGGAGTACAAGAGGTGGAATATCTGGGTCATATTGTATCTCAAGAGGGTGTTAAGGTAGACCCTAACAAAATTCAAGACATTAAGGAATGGAAAGTCCCCACAACAATAAAGCAGTTTCGAGGATTTCTCGGGTTAACAGGGTATTATTTCAAGTTTGTTAAGAATTATGGGAGAATAGTAGCACATCTAACAACATTATTGAAGAAAGATGAATTTTCATGGACTCCTGAAGAAACTAAGGCCTTTGAACATCTTAAAGAGGAAATGTGCCTTGCACCGGTCTTAGCTATGCCAGACTTCACAAAAATATTTATTGTGGATGTGATGCCTCAAGAAATGGAATTGGTGTTGTTTTTATGCAAGAAGGAAGACCCATTGCTTTTGAAAGTCGTCCAATCAAAGGAAAGTATTTACAGAAACCTATTTATGAGAAGGAAATGTTAGCAATACCGCATGCACTAAAGAAATGGCAAACTTACCTAATGGGAAGACACTTCAAGGTAAAAAATGATCATGATAGTCTTAAACACTTTTTGGAACAAAGACTATCTTTAGAAGAGAAACAAAAATGGGTCACAAAGATGATGGGTTATGACTTTGAAATAATCTACAAAAAAGGAAAGCTAAATGTTGTTGCAGATGCCCTCTCAAGAAAGAATGAAGAGGTGGAAGCATTGCTTTGTGCCATTTCTATTATCCAACTAGATTGGATAACCGAAACAAGAGGTGAATGGAAGAAGGACGAATAAATGTGGACACTCATTCAAAAGTTGCAGCAAGATCCTAGTACATCTGATACATTTAGTTGGAAAAATTATTCCTTATGGTACGAAGATCTCTTATATATTTGTAAGAATTCCCAGCTAAAATAAAAGATTCTTTTGGAATTGCACACTTCTCCTTTAGGAGGACACTCAGGATTTTTAAAAACTTACCACAGGGTGAAAAAAGAATTTTTTTGGGATGGCTTTAAATCTGATATTCAAAATTTTGTGGCAGAATGTTTGGTTTGCGAGCATAATAAAGTTGAGACAATTAAGACCCGGGTCTTCTACAACCTTTATCCATTCCAAGTCAACTTCAGGAAGAGATTTAAATGGATTTTATCACAAGTTTACCTAAGTCCAAAGTAAAGAGTGTCATCATGGTGGTAGTTGATAGACTTACCAAGTATGCACACTTTTGTGCATTATCTCATCCATTTAAAGCAAGTACAATTGCTACTACATTTATGGACACAATTCAAAAGCTACATGGAAACCCAAGGGTTATTGTGAGCGACAGAGATCCCATTTTTACTGGAAATTTTTGGACCGAGTTATTTTCTTGTTTGGGTACTCAATTAGCTCATAGCTCATCTTATCATCCTCAATCTGATGGTCAAACTGAGATAGTAAATAAATGTTTGGAAGGATATCTTCGTTGTTTTGTATCTGATAAACAAACACAATGGGTCAAGTGGTTACCTCTCACTGAATGGTGGTATAACACTTCCTTCCATACTGCAGCAAAAATGACCCCATTTATGGCACTTTATGGATATCATCCACCATCCATCACATCATCTTTAAGAGAAAATTAGAAGGTTCAAGTAGTGGAAGATCACATCGAGCATCAACAAGAATTTCTCCAACTCTTAAAGGATAACCTGAATTTGGCACAAAATCAAATGAAACAATAGGCATATCAACATCGCAATGAGAGAAGTTTTGATGTAGGAGACTAGGTATTTTTACGGCTAAAACCATACAAACAAATGCCCCTCAAGCAAGCGAAGAAGGATAATAAATTATCGCCAAAGTACTATGGTCCTTACAAGGTGTTGCAAAAGATTGCTACTGTGGCATACAAATTGGAGCTTCTTGCTTCTTCACGAGTGCATCCAGTTTTCCATGTTTCATGCATAAAGAAGGTTATAGGTAAAAATTCTCCAGTTCAAACAATATTTCCAAAACTTGATGAGGAAGGAAAAATCATATTGGAACCTGAAGCAGTCACGGAAACAAGAAATCAACAGCAATGAAATCGATCAATTTCAGATTATCTCATCAAGTGGAAGAACTTACCCACTGAAGATTCTAAATGGGAGGATGATAATTTTATACAGAAGCACCCAAAGCTACTCAAGCGTTGATGACAACACTTTTTTGAAGGAGAGGGGCATGTTAGGTCCCTATATTACTAGTATAGTCCCTTATTGTTGTTAGTGTAACCCCCTTATTGTTATTATTTCACCCCTGTAACCCCCATATTGTTATTATTGTGCCCTTAAATTATTATTGTTAGGTCGGCTAGGATTACATTGTGGACCCATGGACTCCTATATATAGAAAGGAGGTTTTGCGATTTGTATCATCCAAGAATTGTTCATTCATGTAATGTATTGGAGGTTTCCCCCTCAAAGTGGCTTATTTCTAAGGTGTTGATATCTCTTTTCTTCTATTTTTGGAGCTGGTTTCACAACACGTTAGTCAGTTATGTTAGTTTAGAATTATTTTATTCCATTCAATTGTTTCTTAACTGACCATCTATGTATATATATCTCTCATAATAAAAGAATCCAACGTGCTCTCAACAATTGTTTTTCCTTCTTCTATGTTTTGTTGTTTAAATTTGTCAAACGAAGCATTGAAGGTCGCTAAATAACTCCTAGACAAAATAGGGTGTGAAAGCTTGTTACTACAGGATTTCATGTGATTTCATAGGGTTCTAAGAGAGTCCAAGATGTTTATGACATCAAACCAGAGTGCTTGAGTATTAAGGAGGAAATAATTTTTTCTTAAGAAATGGAAACATAAAGCAGTTGCGTGCAATTAAAGCAGATATAGGGAAAAAGCGAAAGACCATTTCTCTCCTAATCGAGCCTTAGTTTTAATGAGTTTGAAATTTTGTTTTGGAAAATAATAGAAATTTTTTCATGATTTTTGAGAAAATATAGTGGAAGTTTTTTAAAATCTTAGTTATAGCTATCAAATTGTAGGGTTTAAATGTCATAGGTTCTAGATAGTTCTGAAAACATTTTTATCAACAAAAAAATATTCAAACTCTCAAGATTGGAATTAAAAAAAAAAAATCAGTCCAATCCAAATTATGACTACAATGGGCTGTGTAAGAGAGCCTATTTGTCTTTTTCACACGGTGCGAAAACCTATCATAACTTAGTTGTCAAACTAGCAGTGAGGATAACCATCTTTGGCTGCAATCCGGGAATGTAGGTTGACTCATCACTATTATTCAAGGAAAAACACACCACCTGAATTAAAAGGGGCTAGACTTTCACTCCTACTAGATTTATTTTGGTCTTGGGCTGTTAACTTGTTTCCTTACATCCTAGCCAAGCACAAACAGTTTTAGGGCATACTCAAGCCCCAAGATCCCATATATTTTGTCACAAGAATATTTATTTTATTAAATTTGTAATTATTATCTCCATTATTTTATTAATATTTTGCATCTATAGTTGTTATTATCCTACAACATGCAGGTTGGTTAAGTCCTTTGATCATCTATACTAAAAATTAAATAACTTTATTTAAAATTAATAGTATAAAACATATACATACATATGTTGGGAAAAATACTGAGAGGGGGGGGTGAATCAGTATTTACTGCATATTCAAACTTTTTACCTTTTCATTCCTTTAAAACCCATACTCTACTTGTCTGAAGCCAACTAGCGTATATACGCGGATATCCTTCATAAAACTTGCGTATACACAGAGATCTAATTATGCCATTAGTTCTTCACTTATATCTTTCATCATTCATTCATTAGATGTTCTATAAACAGTAAGCATGTGCAGTAAGAACAGAATAAGCCATCACACAAAGCATCACACATGAACACCAGGATTTTTAGGTGGAAACCCAAATCGGGAGAAAACCACCGCTGCAGTTGCTCAGCCTACAATATTTTATTATAGAGAAAACATCTTACAACATATGGAAGTCAAGCAGATTGACCAAAGACGCAGCACCCACCGCCGCGCTCACTGCCACCTCTCCGGAAGGGAGCTCCAACCTCCCGATCTACTGGGCCTCTCCGGAAGGGAGCTACGACCCCCGATCTCGTTTACCACCACCTGGAAGGGAGCTACAACTCCCCGGAACAAGGCTACAACCTTCGCCACCACCTGGACCACGTTTCATCAATTTCGCATCGGGATCCAACAACTTCAATAGAACACCACTAAAAGGGGCCACAATTCATATTTCGCATCGAATACTTTCACACAAACATACATCATCACAGACATACCACTCCGAACCCAGCAGATAGCCGTAATACAACAGAATAAACATCGCATGTTTCATACCTCGCTTCAAAGCGCAAACCCTAGTTCGCACACGCGCTTTCCCTTCGATCGATGTCGCGCATATACGCGGGCGTCCGTCGGGGTCCGGCCGGATACCCGTGTATATTTTATTGCGCACACGCGCTTTCTCTTCGCTGAAGCTGCGTATATACGCGCTTCCTCCGCGGCGAAGTAGCGTATAGATCTTCAATCATTACAGAGCAGCATACTTCATCAGATCAGATATTCAGTTCAGATCTACCCTTTTTCTTCAGACAGATGTTCGCCTAGATGCTCGCCTCATAATCAGATGTAGCAAATACAAGAGCAATTCAGATCTAGATCCTCTTCTTCATCATTGGTGCATCATACATTCAGATCTATCATTCAAGTGTAACCCTTTCCATTCAGATATACTTCAGTGAGAAGTATTCATTCAAGCTCAGACTTCTTGCACCCACACTCATGATTTGCACAATGAATTTCTTCTCCTTATATAGGTTTACCCTTTTCAATACCATGAGCCCCCTTTTTCAATACCATGGGCCAAAGCAATACCATAAGCCCAAAAACTACCTAGACGGGGTCAATTAGGCGGATCATTACCCAATACAATGGGTCAATTTACCCTTGGTTTTGCACTTTTTGAGCGCTTTAGCCCATACGCGACTTGGCACGTTCTTTTCCGCGTGCATACGCGACTTCCCCTAGGCCAATCCGTGTATACCAAGAGACATACTCTTTTCATCATATTTTGAGCACATTCTGAATTCCTTTCTTCATTGCCTTCTGTTCACACTGTAGATACATCAGATTTTCTTTATCAAGGACATATTCTAACAAGCACAACTTCATCAAGTAAGTTGTCATCATCTTCATCAAGAGGGTTTCCTTTCAAGGACAACACTTAGCATCATATCACGTCATTTACTAAGTCCATCAAATCAAGCATAACTTCATCAGGTGGATTGCCATCAAGGACAACATATGTCAACAGTCGCATGTCTTTATCTCCATTCAGTGGGTTGCCATCAAGGACAACACTCTGCATCATATTTCCAACAATCTCCCCCTTTGGACTTGATGGCAACCATGATGGTGTTTGGTTACCACAGCAGATAAATACCATGTCACTCTCCCAAATATTTGACATCATTATCTTTTCTTCATTCAAACACCATGTCACTCTCCCCCTTTGACATCAAGGGCAAAGGGCGGATCAAAAACCAACATTCTCCCCCTTTTCTCCTCATGTGGAAGAAACAGTCTGCAGATCTGATATGTGCTGAAGTGGCCAAGCTCCCCCTGAGTTCATGCTGAATCTTCAAACATATTTTTCAATAAAGTACATGACTCTTCCTATCACCAAAGACTCATACTTACATAAAATATCCAACCAAGTGGATTTACATATGAGACTCAAGTACCCAACCAAGTGGGTTTACATATTTCAATTCAGCTACCCAACCAAGTGGGTTTACAAAAATTGACTCAGCTACCCAACCAAGTGGGTGAATATTACAATTTTACATCAAGGGTCTCAACAAGACCTTTTTATCAAACTACAAATATAACTTTAAGACTAACACCAGAAAAGTCCTCAAGAAAGAGAACATATTTCAGAATCATCATAATGCCAATACTGCACTATACTCAGCAACGCTAATGCTCCCCCTGAATTTGTGCAACCAGGCAATCTTTCCAAATGACTAAGGCTCCCCCTTAGTTTCTGCATCCTGAAAACTTCCACCATCAAATCATCAAGGCATCTTCATCAAAACATTAGAAACAGAATTATGAGAGCTGGAACACCACCAGAGATACCAAACAGTATTTGCAGCTGTGCTGAAGAGAGCTGAACCAACCAAAAATTGTCAGCAACCAACCATACGCGGTTTTATGTGCAGGAACTTGCGTACATACGCGACTGTGTTTCAGGTAACCCGCGTATCCCAAGCCATCTTCTAAAATTTATGCAGATTTGTTCTTTTGACTGGCAGAGAACACTCCCAGCTTCTGTCTTAGATGCTCGAACGCTTCCCTGGACTACAGATAGATAGAATAGTGTAGTTGTGTCTTCAAGCGTCATCCAATGGTTGTAGCATAAGCCCATTAGTAACCAAGCCTTCAGATCCTTTGCAGCATCAATACATTCTTTCCAAAAGAGATTATCATACCAGAACAGCATCTTCAGATATGTGTCAAGCAATCATCCATATGGTCCAAAATCACCATGATCTTCAAGATGTAACATGAAGTAACATATGTAGGCAAAAGATCTCAACCATAGCAACCAAACTCTATATGATCTGAAACAAATGATATCCAACTCATCCACACAAAGATACTTATCAGCAACCAGGGCTCAAAATCTTATCATAATAATCCATGTACCAAATCATCATCATTTGAGCATGAGTATCACCAAGACCAAGGAATAAGCAGTCATATTTCAAACAATGCAACCATTAGAATTCAACCTGCTACTCCCCCTAAACCAGTGCTTCTTCCTTAACTTGTGCAATCTGAGACACCTTCAACAACAAGTCATCAACAACAATCTCTCCATGATCTGTCCTCATCTCTGAACCATACGACTTTCATCTCAACAATGAATGCTCTTCATCATAATGCAACCAGGCTTCATCCATAATCTTCAACACAAGAACCCATGCATCATTTCATTATCATGAGTATAACTAGAATGATGCTAACAGTGCAATCATCAGCAGTCAGACTGATGCTCCCCCTGGACCTCTGCTCCAGATCTTCAGTTATCAGATAAATTCTTTTATCATCAATGCATACGCGACTGTGTCTGCTGAAACTCGCGTGTATACACGACTTTTGTGAATAGAACTCGCGTATGGAAAGTGTAATATAGAAAATTTCACACCTTCATCTCCTTCTGCAAATTTACCTTCTGTTCCTGTCTTTTCTTCACACCAGATGCACTGTCAGAAATACATCTAACCAGAATAATCAAATCAACTATGAGAGACATCATGCATTGCTCCCCCTGTGATGATACATTACTAAATCTCCTAATGTATCCCACATCATTCCTACAGTCAATCAGAGAAGTAAGCTTCCAGAAGCGGATGACTGCAGTAGGGTCTGAATTCCCTACGTTTCTGATCGGTCCTCCTTCTTTTTCCAAATTTGCTTGAGCTTTCCACCTGTGTGCTGAAAATTGTCTACTTTCCCAGATCTGTTCATCCTGCATTCTTTTTCTATATGTCCATACTTGTTACAAGAATAACATCTCATGTGTCTAGAAAAATAAGCATAATCATAATGAGTATTTCTATTCTTCCTCCTTTTACAATCAGCTGCTTTGTGTCCATACTTGTTACATGAAAAACAATATCCCTTGAAGAAGCCAGAGTACCTTTCTATGTAGGAACTGTTTTTTTGAGGCTGAAATGATCTGCTCCTGCAATTTGCTGCAACATGTCCATAATTATGACATTTAAAACATTCAACGTTCTTGAATGAATTCCTTTGAGAATTCATGATTGTTGGTTGGGCTTTTGTCTCTTTCAACACTTCAGGTTTTGCATTGACATCCTCTGAATTTTTGGCACTTCCTTGTGAGCTAGATTCTCCTTTAACAGTTTCATGGAAACCAAGACCATGTTTGATAGCGGGAGACCTTTGATTACTCAGAATATTGTCCAAAATGTTAGTACTATCATGAAACCTCAAAAGTTTTACCTTTTCTTCTAATTTACCTTTGAGAATGTTTACCTCAACCTCCAAGGCTTGACATTGCTTTGTCATGCTTTCTTCTTTCCTTCTTCCATCTTCTACTTGATCCTTCATATTTAGAATCTCTTCTTTCAACCAATTTTCGTTTTCTTCACATGTTTGTTGCAGCTCTTCATTCTTCTTATTTGATTTTTCCAGATCTTCTTTGAGAGAGATGATTTCTGCTTCAAGGCATTCCTTTTCAAATGGTTGTAGAGGTTCCTCATTCTTCTTACTTGATGCTTCACTATCTGCTTGCAGAGAGATGATTGCGGCTTCAAGTCCTTCATTCTTCTTGCTTGATTTTCAGATACGCTAGATCTTTAATTCGATTGGATGCATAAGTATGAAACCTTTGATCTTGTCCCTTTGTCCATTCGACATTTTCTATTTGATCTCATTTGTGAGATCATCTCTTTCAAAATAGTTTCTTGTGACCTTGCTTACTTTGTAGTTCTTCTTCTTTAATCTTGAGACCTTCTTCTAGATCCACAACTTTACTTTCACTATCTTTACTATTGTTTGCACAAAGAAGAGTATTACAAGTGGCCTTCTCCTTTTTCTTCTTTGCCATGAGAAGTTTGAGTTGATTATTTTCTTCAAGAAAATCTTTTTCCTCTAGAGCATCCATAAAAGTATCCTTTTCTTCTTTTTGTTCAAATGCCATGAGAAGTCTAAGATCTTCTTCACATTCTTCCTCACTATTAGATGACCCATCACTATCTTCATTAGTATAGTAACTTTTCTTAGAGCTAGATCGGTTCTTATTCCTTCTTGCTACTTCTTTTCCTTTAGCAGATGTTTCTTTATAAGGAAATTTTGCAGCATAATGACCAACTTTTCCACACTCAAAACATTTGAAGGGAAGCTTACCTTTGAATCTTCGAATACCTAGTTGGAGTTTTCTCACAAAATTCGCTTCTTCTTCTTCGGATATATAGCTGGATTCCTTGACAACTTCCTTTTCTTTTCCTTTTGCAGACGCCTTAAAAGCAGCTTCTTTGATTTGAGAAGGACCTCCTTGTCTCATTTCAAAAGCAGTCAGAATACCATGTAATTGAACAATAGTGAGAGTTTGCAGATCTTGCCTTTCTTCAATAGCTGAAACTTTAGAGTCAAATGTTGAAGTCAAGGATCTTAAGACTTTTTCCACCAGAGTAGTATCGATTATGGTTTCACCCAAATTTCTCATCCGATTTACAATATCATCTAGACGAAGAAAGAAACTGGCAACACTTTCATCACTATGCATCTTCAAATTTTCATATTCAATTCTAAGAGTTTTGAGTTTTGCACTTTTTACCTTTGTGTCTCCTTCATAGCTCAGAATGATTTTGTCCCATATTTCTTTTGCTGAATGTAGCTGCATCACTTTAGCAAATTCTGATTCAGACATGCTTCCTAGCAAGACATTTACTACTTTGGCATTGGTTTCATACTTCTTCCTTTCAGCTGCATCAGTAGGAATATTTGCCGGGTATTGATAACCTTCTTGCACGATTGCCCATACATCTGCACCAAGACTTTGCAGATATGCTTTTGTTCGTACCTTCCAGAATATCAGATTGCTTCCATTGAATAGAAGTGGCTTTATAGACATTACTCCTTCTTGACTTCCCATTGCGACGGATCTCCTTTAAGCGATCAAGCTTCTGCACAAGGACCCGCTCTGATACCAATTGTTGGGAAAAATACCGAGAGGGGGGGGGTAATCAGTAGTTACTGCATATTCAAAACTTTTACTTTTTCTTGCTTCTAAAACCCATACGCTACTTTCTTGATACAGACTCGCGTATATACGCGGATACCCTTTATGAAACTCGCGTATACACAGAAATCTAATTATGTCATTAATTCTTCACTTATATCATTCCATCATTCATTCATCAGATGTTTAATAAATAGTAAACATGTGCAGTAAGAACAGAATAAACCATCACACAAAGCATCACACATGAACACCAGGATTTTTAGGTGGAAACCCAAATCGGGAGAAAACCACCGCTGCAGTTGCTCAGCCTTCAATATTTTATTATGGAGAAAACATCTTACAACATATGTGCTGGCGCAGACTTGACCAGCACGCAGGCACCCACCTGCGCTCGTTTACCAGCCTCTCCTGGAAGGGAGCTCCAACCCCCTGACTCGTTTACCAGCCTCTCCTGGAAGGGAGCTACGACCCCCGATCTCGTTTACCAGCCTCACCTGGAAGGGAGCTACGACCCCCTGACTGAAGGCTACAACCCTCAGCACCTCCTTGGACCACGTTTCATCAATTTTCACACTGGATCCAACAACTTCAATAGAACACCACTTGCAGGCCACATTTCATCATATTTTCATACTAGACCCTTTCCATACTTTTAAGCACAGACATACATCACCAACAGATACATATCAACACAGATCAGATAGCAGAAACACAGCAGAACAGATCAGATATTTCATACCCCTTGCTTCAGCAAACCCTAGTTTGCATACGCTCTTTCCCTTTACAGATGTCGCGTATATACGCGCTTTCGTCCACACAGATCAGCGTATACTTCAGTGTATATTTTATTGCGCATACGCGCTTTTACTTCAGCCAATCTGCGTATATACGCGCTTCCTCCGCGGCGAAGTAGCGTATAGATCTTCAATCATTACAGAGCAGCATACTTCATCAGATCAGA